>JAXOUE010000098.1:0-97458 GCA_036250105.1 Parasarocladium wereldwijsianum | reverse complement strand
GGGGGGGGCGGGAATTAGCTCGTTGTCGAGTCTAATCTGAAGTTGTCTCCGTGAAGGTGGTGCTAGGGATTTTCGATGCTAAGAGAGTCGGGTGGGCGGAAACCATCGCGTGCAAGAGGGCTGCACATATGGGAAAATGTTTTCCATGGATTGAGAGCAGACAGCCAGCACAACGAAGGTATCTCTATAGAGAAAATTCAGGTGTAAGGCAACAATTGGGGAATCAAGACGTCCAGATTGTTCAATTTTTGTTAAAACATTATCTAGTGCATTTAGAGACGTTCATGGCGATGGATACCTATAATTTCTTCCTGTTTTGAGCTCGACATGACATCTTTACATAGCATAACATTAACGACAGAATAGTATTTATCCGTCAGATAAGGGTCGTCTGCTCACGGAATTGCATCTGCTAGCCCCGACGACTCTCCTGCATGCAACATCTTGAACAAAGGGTCCCAAACTGTCACAGCTCGCTCCGAATACCGGCCATTCGCAAGCTCTGGGCGTGGTAAGACCAGGATCTTGTCCACTGACGCTTCTATCGCTTCCCCGTTGAGGGACTCGTCCTCAATCGCGCGATGATAGGCGGCGACAATTGTTGAAACTGGTGTCATACTGCTACATTTTAGCTCAGATTCTCAATCTGCAAGGTCTCTGAAGGACTAACCAATCTGGAGAGACCGCTGCAACCATTTCGGGAGGGATGATTTTAGTCTGGACGATTCCAGGAAGGACGCAGTTGATGCGAATATTTTCCTTCTGTTGACTCTGTGTCAATGAAACGGCTCACATAATGGGCTTGAATGCTCCAGATGATCGAATTAGCTTACCGCCTTCAGCACAGGTGCTGTGGCACGAATAAAGTTTACGACGGCAGCTTTTGCGCCATCGTACTCTGGATAGGTCTCGTGCGGTACAACTGCCGCAGCCGACGCCGTAGCAACAATAGTCCCGCCTGGCGCGGGATTCTTCCTCATGAAGTGGATAGCCAACTGCGTACCGTAGATGACGCCTTTGTAGTCAATATCTGTGCATGACAAGTTTGGTTTTGGTGGGAGAGTATCTTTGCCACGATGATCGAATATGAAGATGGAGCTCTTGTCGATGATGCCTGCGTTGGCGCACAGAAGGTCAATGCGGTGATATGCATTCCAAACTTGCTGGAAACATTCTCCCTGGCTATCATAGTCTGCCACGTCGCATTGGTGAAAGGAGACTGTATCACCGAGCTGTTCTTGAAGGGAAGGGTTGGGCTGAATGTCAAAGAGTGCGATCTGGTAGCCATGTGAAGAGAGGTCGATCGCGAGGGCTGTGCCCATGCCGGACTGTCGGGTGTCAGTGTAAGGTCATGCGTCGGATATCTTATGAAGGGTTACTGAAGATCCGGTCACTATGGCGACAGGTTTATTGATGGGAGACATGGTACGTGATATACGCTGCGGCTGGACTGCGGTCGGATTGTAGTTGGAGTCAAGAATATCAGTGTCTTTGAGTTGATATCAAGTGTTTTTGATGAGGTCACGTCGTGATACGCATTTTCGTTTTGCTTTTTCATCATGATCATGTGGTGTCTCCAATAATCGACTGCTAAGACCGTTTCTGCTTGGAACAAAGCATGGATACATTTCTCCATTCGTCTGCAAATCTCGGAGCGCCCCAGCCGAAGCGTTAGATGTTCATCAGATTCTGACCAGACTTCCATTCCAGTGCCTTAGATTCATAGACTTCCTCGTCCCCAGATACAAGAAACACAACGTACAGCGTTATACGCCAATCACGTCCTGCTTGTTCGTTACCAGTTGGTCACTCGGGAAATGGTTTTCCGGGGCCCCCTCCTAGACCAAAATTGTGACAGCACTCTACATGCCTTTCTCATGAAAGCTCGATGTACAAGAGTTCTTCTTGCAGAATAGCGCATTTCTGAGATTGTCGCTTTCCAAGTCGATGTCAACTCAAAAATAATCAGTGCATCACAGGCGTTTTTTAGGCAATGCACGAACCTGCTGCTTCCTCCTCCTCTTCTTCTTCTTGACTTTGTTTCCTAGTTATTCTTCTCTTGTTCCTTGTCTTCAAAAAATGTGTCAAAGCGCAGTAGTCAAGCGAGATCAGTGCACATAACCAGGAGGAGTACTCATTCGACGTGGCTAGAGGCAAGAGAGCCAACCAGCCTTTCTGCCCCCCTGCCAACGCTCAAAATATTGATTAGCCAGTCTTTAACTTTTTCAATCGGCTGGAACTTAACTTTGAGCCCCTCTCTCTTTTCTTTCAGGAGATCTACAAAGTGGACCACCCGCAGGTGTCATGACCACAAAGACTCCACCCCCAGATTCCAGGATATCGTCTTCCGCCCTGACCTAACGTGAACATTTCCAAAAGGAGCACGAGCAGCCAGAAAATGATCAGCTTCTCATATTAGCGTAAAAAGCACCGAAATTTAGCGTCCGTTCGTGTGGCGACTGTCGCGCCCTCGATGCTGTCGCGTCGTTGATGGTATTGGGTTTTTTGGGTTGTTGCGGATGATAACTCCGCAGCAATGGCGATCAAACAAGCTAAGAAGTTTGTGAGAGAATCGTTTCGGCATTCGAGTTCCATTGCCGGCCACTTTCACGATAAACTAGTGCTGGCTTCTGGTATAAGTCGAGCGCACCCTGGGTCTCCCTTGATTGCAAGAGTACATGTGAACCTCGTCCTGGCCAGGTCAGATCGCAATCTTGGCTGTATGCTGATGCGCTGTCCACATCTGCCTCACTCAGACTTCCAGCGATAGTCTGAACCGTCTCATAACACTTGCTCATCTACAAGATGGCCCATGACCAGGAATCCGGCGATGGCGCCGGCTCCATCCGTCACAATCATGATTCGATAAACGAGAAGCGCTCCCACGATGTAGAGCACATTGATGAGGCAGCAGTCCACACCGAGAAGGCATCGCCTGGTTACATCCCGCAGAATGATGCAGACTACGACGTCACATTCAAGACGTGGATCGTCGTCTGGGTAAGCATTTATCGTTCAACCACAGAGTCCCCTGGCAGTCGACGCAGGCCGACTGACAGAACTGACAAAGATCCTCGCATTTTCATACGGCATATCCTTCTGGATCGTCCCGTCATTGAGTTCCTGTCAAGGCGGTGTTGCCACCCAGTTGGGCGACGTCTCTCAGCAGTCGTGGTACGTTCCTATCTACACGATGACCGTCACGCTTGGGTTCATGTAAGTCACACCTTCCTGCATCGCATCGTGCTTTGTCCCTACACTACATGTGATTATTAATTCGGTGTTGCAGGATTTGTGGAGCGAACTCGGATCTCTTCGGCCGCCGCTGGTTCATCATCTTCGGCAATGTCTTGCTCTTCATCGGCTTCATCGTTGGTGGCACAGCGAAAAGTAATACTTCCCTGATCGTTGCATGCGCATTCATTGGATTCGTAAGTTATCGCCAAGTTTGAGCTTGGTAGCACAAAATTCTGACCTGTTAGGGCGCTGGCAATGCCCAACTTGCCGCCTTCGCGCTTCCAGAGCTTCTGCCAAACAAATGGCGACACTCTGCCATTGTCCTCGCTGGTGAGTATGAGTCTCTATGTTTCTCAGAGCTCGCGTTCGGATGCTCATTCGTCTGCAGATATTGGTGTGTATTTCGCGGTTATCGTTGGTCCTGTCGCCGGTCGCTTCGCGATTCAGCACGGTGAAGCTGTAAGTCTGTCTGTATGAGTGTGATAGCTCGCGACTGACGGTTTTGATCAGTGGCGATGGCTCTTCTACGCCCCTGCGATCGCGACGGTCCCGTCTTTTGCCGGACTCTACTTTTACTACTTCCCACCAAAGCACCCTCGCGGTCTTCCTTTCAAGCAAGCTCTGCGCGAACTCGACTACATGGGCGCATTGCTCTTCACAGTCGCCGCCACTCTCATCCTGACGGGGATTGTCTACACCACAACTCTGTCATCCTCCGACACCAAGGTCGTTGCGACTCTGGCAGCTGGGTTTGCAGCTTTGGTAGCCTTTGCCTTGTGGGAGACATTCGCTCCGCTCAAACAACCCCTCACACCTACCCGGATCTTTACTCGTGACCATGGGCGCGCTCTGACCGCGCCCTTTGTTGCTGGTTTTGTGGTCACAATGTTCTACTACTGCTTGAACGTCGTGTATCCCACTATGATCGCTGTCTTTTTCACAGACGAGAATACGAGCTTCCGCCGGGCAATCGTGTTAACTTTGCCTCAGAACCTCGGGCTCACGTTCGGCGCTGTGCTTCTGACGCTTTTCGGATCGAAAATTGGGCACTGGCGCTGGACTTTGACAGGGTCCATCACCATCATGGTGGTTTTCGGAGCGCTTCTAGCTCTTGGCACTCCCGATCGCTTCGGTATGGTTATTGCATTCATCTTCCTCTCTGAAGTTGGTTTTGGGTGGGCACAGTACCTCAGTATCGCGTTCATTCAATTCGGTACTGACCAGGTGGAGCTGGGCATTGCCGGTGGCCTTGCGTAAGTTATCATCTTTAGCTCTTCATTCTCCTGGATCAGCCTTGCTAATACGAAATCAGCGGCGTCGCTCGGTTCGCAGGCGGCTCGGTCGCGATCTCTGTCTACACGACCATTCTCTCCAACGTTCAATCAAGCGAGGCGGCGAAACTTGTTCCGCGCGCCGCGATCGCCGCAGGCTTAGATGCTGAAGCCGTTCCATCGCTACTGGCAGCTCTGCCGTTAGGGTCTGCGGCCATTATGAAAGTTCCCGGCATCACAGCGGAGATTGCGGGCGCCGCAGGGGCAGCTTTCCAACAGAGCTATGTGGTCGGCTTGAGGACTACATGTCTTTCCTCTCTCTCCTTTGGCGTTCTAGGGATTATCGGTAAGTCAATTCTTGACATAACTTCAGACTTTGACTGACATCATTTGCAGCTGCTCTACTGTGCCAGGACATCGGCAAGAAGATGGACAACAAGATTGAGGTTTTCCTCGAGAATGATGAGAACGCAGACAAGAACCGGTTTCACTAGGCTCTAAGATATCTTGAAGCTCCACCTTGGCAGGTCTGAAGAAATGCTGAAGAACCCGGTGTTTGAAGAAGTCGACTTTCGGTAATATTGTTGTGGAGGAACGCGTGATACCCTAATTTGAGTGAATATTTAATACTTCTCTTTATACGCTCATTTGCCAGTCACGAAGACCACATATGCTATCCCCCTTCTATCAACCGTACTGTGACGCATTTTGCATCCGCATGCTCCCATCATGTGCTTCAATTTGTATCCCCTGGCGTTACCGTCATCATCATTTTCCACTTGTGTGGGCTCACCCCATTTTTCGATGCAACAAATGTCCACACCCCGATAGGCAGTGAATGTTTTGATAACAAGTCCCTTCACTTCGTTCAAATATGAATGTATGCAACGCACAGAGTCGAAAAATAGATTGAGGCTTTCATTTCTGCTTGTGTGAACCGCGTTGCAGCACCCGAAAGACAAGCGCCTGGTTTGTAGGGTAGGCTTTCAGCTGTGATGTTTAGGCCGAAACTGCACACGACCACACGTATTCGAGAATGTGATCATTCTGAATCTTGAAGATGTGTAAAATCACCCATTTAGGTGCGGAATCCCTCAATCGTCGACAATGTTGTATCCCCCCCCTGGTTGCTTCCTGTCGTCTTGGCAAAGGACAACAACACTAGATTCGCCCGCTATGTGGCAACGGAAAGGAAGCAGCAAGACTCCATCAGCAAAGTATGCCAGCGAGCAACTCACTGCGATATATGTTCTCACGATTCGCTGCCTAACGAGCCATCCTGAATCAGCTGCCTCACGTCTCTTCTGCCACCATTACCTCACGAGACTCTCGAAGCCGTAGACCCAGTACCCTCCGACCCTGTCTTGCAACAGGGCTATGCTCCACCATTGTCCCCAATTGACTTACACGATCGCAGCCTTGTGGAGCGTGAAATGCGATGGTTGCAAGCATGGTCTTGGTTCGTGGGCCGGAGTTGTCAGCCATCGGGCGTACGATGCGATGTGCCCGTCCGATGGGTCAAATTCTATGCTGGAATGAGCATTGAGGCGACGCAATCTGGCAATCTTCTCCTTACTTGTATGCGCAGAGACGTAAGGAAATCGATCGATTCTCGGAGTGCAGAAGCTGCAGTGCTCGATGCCCCGTGTGTTTTCCTTTCATCTCCCTACACCTTGGCAGCCGTCACATATGTGACCGCAGGGGCATTGGGCACAGACCGGTGCTTGAAATGAGTTGCGCGGCCAGCAAAGTGGTTTTCAGAACGACGAGACGGGTGCCTTGACATTTTTATGTGACCAAAATGCCATCAGGAGAGGCTTCTCGCGTCAATTCCGCCATACCTTGAAGACGCCGGCAGGTGTGTGGCCCATCGTCTGGCGCCTGTGGGTCGGAGGTAGCAGAAGCTTTTGCTCTACTTTCGAAGCTTGGTGATTGAATGAAAAAGGGAGCTTTCTTTAGCGGTAGGAGAGTCATGGCGATGGGTCGGATCCTATGAAAACGAGGTCTCTTGCTCCCATCGTAGCTGAGGAGGGAAGCATACTGATCATGAAATGACAAAAACTGGCTCGCGTGTTCGTATCTCCGCAGATGCCATTCATGCATGAACTGTCTCAGAAGCTCGAGCTGTGTCGATTATTAAGCGATCCCATGTTGACAACTGCTCGATTGTGGTTGCAACGGTGAAGGGATAACTGCAGTGTGGAAGGGCAGTAGGGTTTTCAGCTAGGCATGAAGCGAGAAAGTCGAAGCTCTTCTTTGACACAAGCGTCTGCCTTGCAGGTCTGAGCCTCTTTGCCTATCGTAGCTTGCCATACTTGGCAGTAGCTGCCACAAAAGAATTGTCAAAGGAAGACATCCTGCAGAGAGCTTTCGGTAAAGGATCCAAGTCTAAACGAGGCGACAAAGAGAATTTCCTCACGCGTTGTTGTCTAACGGGCCTGAAGTTCCCTAGTATCGGTGAAGGAAGCCGCTCTCACCAATGAGAGAAGGTTCCGACTCGGCATGATCCCAACTGTACCTCGGGCAAGGGGAGCGAGCGGCCCATTACTATTTCATCCGTGCACGATGGGTCCTAAGTCTCGTGTTGTGGTGATTGGTGAAAGCAAACAACAAAAGCTCGTGCTGGGAAGACTCAGTAGACAACTGCCGAGACGAGTGGAGGACCCCAAGGCTGAAAGGGGAAGAGATTCTCTCTGTCATGCGGACACTTCAGAAGAGGCTGGCTTCAGTTTCATTATGGTGGCACTTTCTGAGGTGGGAGGCCCCAATTCCTAATGCAAACAATGTCTGATAGGGGGAACCACGTGATGATGGCCTCCAGTAGCGTGTATCAGGCTCTCGAGGAGGCCCTATCCCGCCACCATAAAATCACACCTCTTGCGTTTCCTCCCACCTTTCCATTTTGCATCTTTCATCTTTCATCCTTTAACTGTCTCTCGATTGACAGAGTATCCTCGCCAATTTCTTCTGACTTCGACTCTGAGAAACTCTACACGCAAAACTCCTAGCAACCTTCAGCCTTTACCCTGTGAGTCTATCCAACCAGCCTGTTTTGCCATCAACAGCTTCCAGCAACCATAGCTCCAGTGTATTTGACGAGCTGAATTACCTCGAGATGCCCTCGAAAAGACGTGGCTGCCTTGATAGATTTGCTGACCATCACTGTCTCTAGAGAACGGGTCTCGCGTCACTACACATCGTCTCATTGGTCCCCTTGACTACCACAATCCTACTCACTACTCTTCGAAAACGACCAAAGTTTCAGTAAGTCTCCTCAGTTACTACAGTCTGATCTTGTGCGTAACGTATGGCTTTGCTCTCCTCAGCCTACTGCCAGCAGCTATTGAGGCACCCTGGATTCGCTTTCATGCCAGTAGATGACCAATGACCTGGCCTCTTCAGGCACAGTATGGCCTGCTAAATCACGATGGTGCTAGAGCCAAAGGCATGGTGGAGTTCGGCGTTTCAAAACCTCTGGGCGAACTCACTCAGCCTATGAGCCACCGACTGGCGAAGGGAAACCCTCACCCAGGTTCTGAGCCGTGTTGGCATTATTCATCGTTCAAGCTCAAGTACTGTGATAAGACAATGTCATGAAACTAACAAATGTACCGAAGCACTCTCTGCTCTGAGCCTGACGACCGCTGCTATCTACTTCGCGAAAGTTCAACATTGAACTTCCTGGTCGATCTGAAATGGACTCCACATTCCCGGAAGACATCACCATCGCCATGGGGACCCCGCCCAATACTCCCGTTCAAGGCCCCGTCAGAGTTCGACCGGTTCCCAACTTTGAGCATCTCAATCAAGACGGAAGTGTGTGGGCCCGCGCCAACATTCACCCCAACCCCCTGGGTTCTCACCCACTCGAAACTTGGCACCATCAACGTATGATGGAGGCTCAGCGACAAGAGGCCGCTGCACTCGAGGAGAAAGAAGAACAGCTCTACGTGGATCAGCTCAAGTACGAGGAAGAGACACGCCGTGTTGGCGGCTCTGGTGTCTACGCAGGCATGCTGGGTTCCATCATGATGGTCGTCTTTCTTGGGGGCCTCTAGGGAATGGTCTTCGGATGGTGATCGACCTCAGATTCTCAGATCCAGCTTCTATTCACAAAGCTACTTGAAGGGTACTTATACGACGGCAGAAGGTATTAGAGTGTGAAGAGAACAGAAAGCGCGAGGAACGAGTAACGAACGAGTAACGAACGAGTAACGAACGAGTAACGAACGAGTAACGAACGAGTAACGAACGAGGAACAAACGAGCAACGACTGATACGGAAAGTCAGACGTCGCTACGAGAGAATAAAGCACAAACGGCATCGAGGAGTCTGTTGAGCATTGTGAGATAAACTGATTGACATCTTGCGAATTTGTCATCTTTTTAGGGATATGAGGTGTTTGATATGGGAAAAAGCATAAAAAAAATGCATAGTCCTTTCATACCAATACCAAGAAACCTTTGTATACCCTATGAATGACCGTTTTCCAACGCAGACCTTCAAAGCATGCATGCAACATGACAAGAATGCCACCCGCGAATGAGAAACGACGTGAACAACGCGTCTGACATCGGAGATAAAGATCACGAAAGCAAAACACCAATTTCATATGGATTATGGGGATTAGATGAACCCCGTTTGTTCTAGTCGAAAAGACAGATTTCTAATGAGGACGTTAGCAGCGGTGTCGGACTCTGATAACGATGCACCGCCTCAGAAAGGTTGTGATTAAGAGAAGACATACCAGTGAAGATATTCAATTTTTGAAGCATCGGATGAACAGTTGGTGACGGAGGTCAGAGCCAGGAAAGAGGTTCATAGCGGACCCATAAAGCGGACATAAATGTGCAACTTATCGCTCTTTCCAATCTTTTCTTGATACACGCGTCTTTCACACGAACGCTCGAGAACCTGAGCGTTATGATGCTTTCGTCGTAGTTTGATTCTTTGTTTTCTGTTAGGGGTTAGTATCGACCGCTTCCTTCTGATAGAGCTGCACATCATCGCACATACGTCAGTCCCCTCCGTTGCAACTACTCTCAAGGAATTTCGAGGCGATGAGACGAAGAGAGGATAAATTGCGACGCGTGTCAGTTTCGCAAAAGACTCCGATGTTACACTTATCGTCCCGTACGAAACACGTCGTCTCGCAAGAGAGCGCCCACGAAGATCTCGCAAGATCGATTTGCCATCAGTAATTGAGTCCCGCGTGTCTTCAGAGTGTCTTCGAAGACATTCTCTCGTGTTCAAAGCCATTTTTCGACCGAAATTTCGAGAAGGCCGTCAACTTGAGGCAAATGATCACGTGGCTATCGAACTGCCGGATGATAATGCTGCAGCTATGGACACTATTCTGCACATCATCCATGGTCATAAGAGCTGTCAGAGGTACAAGATCAAGCCTTGGGCCACAGTTGATATTGCAATACTCTGTGACAAGTATCAAATTAGGGCCTCAGGGTTGTATGATCCTGTGTCTGAACGGATGTCGCCAGGGAACTGTCCACGCATTTGGAAGCGCGCTGATGATACTATGCCCGGCTACTTGATTACTACTGCTTGGATCTTCAGATCTAAGGAGCTGAAACAGACCATCATCGAAGCTATTAAGCGTCTTACGTTAGGATTCAGAGTCCACTGGGACAAGAATCTCAGGATTCAATTGCTCCCTTTGCAGATAACCAGTATGTCATGTCCAAGATCTCTTGACGGGCTGCCCTTTCTCATGATGTTTTCCACAGATTACATTCGACGATCTCTCAAACACTTTCATAACAAGATTAACGTGTAGAGAAGCCCCTTCATGAGCAATTTGCAAACTCTCGAATTCTCATACCCAAGATGCGATAAAGCTAAACGTATTCATCTCGGCTCAGTTATCCTGGGTTGCATCTTTGCCACATGAGAGAATGGATGCAAGCGCCTTTCATCTTTGAGGCTTTTGGAGGAATCTCGGAGATTTAGAGGCCAAAACCTTCCATGGATGCTTAACGACGGAGTATGCTTGTTGCAGTGGTGCCCGCTTACTTGGTAACTCATCATGTTTGCTACACATGTCTGCGTCCTCATGAAAGACATCGAGAAAAGCACACACGTGCTGTCAGAAGCAATAACGATGCTGCACGAAGAAAGACCGGAGCGCACTTTGGAGCGTTATGACTCCATGTGTAATGCAAAAGATCCCAGCGTGCCTTTCGAAGCAGAGCTTGAAGATGCGAAAGACCTCTTCTACCCTCGATGGTGGTTAGATGAAGATGGTCATCATTTAGTCGACTCTTTGTGGTAATATCAAACCCAGCCTGCAACAACAACATTCGCGATGAAAGGGGGACTGGCGGCTTATTGACTGAAAAAAACCACGGTATTTCAAGCCTTCTCCCAAAGGGCCCTCTGATCTATTTTCAACGCCAATCTTGGCATTTTGGCAGCGAAAAGATAAAGAAATCGCCCAGTACAGCCTCCGCTGTCAGCCTAATATCCGGGTGGTCAATGTAAGGTCCCCTGAGTACCCTTTTCTCCCCTGAATAGAGAACCTGCAGTTTCACCGACATCTTTGTCTCTCGAATGCCTTTGGAACCACGACTACAATATCTCTGTATCGCCATAAGGATGAAATTCAAGAGATTTGTTAGAAGCATCGTAATACTCTAGATACAGAGTCAGAAGCTTACTCGAGTATCAAGGATGGAGCCTCCCTAGCTAGAGGACCGACGGCTATCATTTTTGTGTCCTTTTTTCAAGTAACAAGATAGCCACCAAGCTCTAACTGCACTTCATTTTGCGAGGAGTGCGATACTCCCTGACCAACAGAGGTCGGGCCTTTTGGGCTTAATATTACGCGTCTGAATGGAGCAAAAAGAACGATTCGCCCTGGCCGGCAGTTGGCCTAGTCTTGAACGGCGTGACGTGGGGGCTGACTGATGCGGTCGCGAGCCACCCGTTTTGCAAGGAGAGAAGATGCGCCACTTTCAGAATTTGAAGGCGAGTTGCTTTTGGTCTCTTGAGGTTCCGGAACAATGTTCTCAGCAAAGTCACAACCGAGCTCCTGACTCTTGCAGAGAGTTGTGCTGGACAGGCCTGTTAGGATGCATTTAAAGCTATATTGTGGGGTGGCACGACAGCCTGTGATCTCTCAAGGGATGAATAGGTCAAACAAGCTAATTACAAGTCCTGCAACACCATGCGATCGAAATCAAGCAAATATACTAGGTTTTTCGCTCGGGGAATGTCCATCATTGCGCATGAATGAAAAAAGGAAAAAAAGGTGGCGAACTGTCAATGAGTTGTCCCGGAAATAAGGAGTTTGTCGCGTAATGAGCGAATACAGTTGACGGCCTCGACTGTGCGGCAGAGACATGATGGCAAGCTCGTATCGCTATTTACTGATACAGGTATATGGTTTCATAAGTTTTGCGTAGCTCACGCCATGGTACCTATTTTTTCCAGTACTGAACGTTTCTAATTCAACAAAGCAGCACCGGCGGCAGCCATGGCTCCAGCCGTGATCACGCTGCTCATCCAACTCCAAGCCATCAGACCCGCGGCAGCACCCTCGTCATCTTTCTTGTCGTCGTTGGAGCTTCCAGTCTCCTCAGAGTCGCTGCTGCCCTTGCTAGCAGTTGTTTCAGAAGGCTCAGACTTGCCGCCGCCCTCGCTGACAAGCGCAGCGAGCTTAGAGTTGCTGCTCAGGTTGCCATTGGCGGAACCGTTGGAGCACTTTTCGTATTCCTCTCCTTCGCCTTTGACGAAGTTGACATATGCACACTGGAGAGAAGCAGTCAGCAAAGTATATCCATAACACGCAGAGATCAGCCAAATGGGGAAAAGAAAGCCTTACTTGGTACAGCATGCCATCTGTCGCGGCGCTCACGACACTCAAAAGGCCCTTCTTGCCGGCATATTTCTCGGGCACTGTGACCTTGGGTTGGCAAAACGCGCCCAGACCGCTCTGTGTGAAGATGGGATAGATCTGCTCCCAATCCCCCTCAGCTTTAAGATCGGTCGTTACGCGATATAGCCAGTCGCCACGCTCATGAGTAGATAATGTCGAGATGGATTCGCCGTCAATGTGGAAATCGTATGCGTCGCCAAGGTCCTTCAAGTCCGCGCCGCCACAGGGGCTTTGGTCCTCTGTGGAGTCTTGAAATAAGACAGAAGGCGGGTTGTTGAGCTTGAAATGAGCAGAGACAAGAGGCAATAGGACCGGTAGAAGTGTGATTGAATGCATTGTGACGAGAGTGACGATGCTGTGGCGGATGAGAAGTGGTTGGAAATCAGAGGCTTGAACCTGGGTATCAAGGGCTTGTTACGCAGAAGAAAATGTGCATTGAAAGGAGTTGTCGGAATTGGGATAGAATAACGGTGTCCGGCCTTTTTGAGATTTCGAAGAAATGACCGCAAGCCGTATTTGGGGAAGAGAGCGCATGGAGTGGAGGCAAATGAGCAAGTTTACGGTGGCTGCAAGGGGTTTGGCAGTTTCGAGTCGATTCCCCTCACGAGGCCCGGAACATCCTGGACTTGAGCTGAAAGTCAGGACTCAGAAGTACCTTCTGCTTCGGTCTTACGCATGATGGTAGCTTCATTATTTTGATTCGTAGTCGCTCTCGCATTTCGATGCCAAGGAGGCCCAGATAATGTCTAGGCATGAAGTTCACTTTGACAACTACCTCAGACTTTTCAAGTAAGGCTCACAAACAGTCTCGGGAGCGAACTCCGACATCGCGTCTTCACAGTCAAATCGGCCAGCTGTCGCTACAGAAGTCTTTGCGGTCATGATGGTGGCAGAGGAAGGTCGCTCCCAGGGTCCTCGCGAAAGAACCCCAAATATGGGCGCGCGAGCCAATGAAAGCGCTCCAATTCTCCCCGCAACCCGCCTTCTGAGAGCATTTGAGCAAGTTTAACCCCAACCCTGACAACAGATGAAACAGCGTGAAGGTAACCTGCGCCTGTTTGTCGCTTTTGCTGACCTCAAATTCCAGATTTTGACCCTGAAAAAACGATTTCTTGTATCAGATTGTATTGCTTTACGATTTGAGACATTCCAGACATTTGTTGTTGTGAGGGTTGCTGGAGTGAACTCCGTCAAGCGCAATCAGCTCATTTTCCCTCATCGCCTGCATTCGGTTTGCCACGCGCATACAAACAAGCGACATTACTTTGTCAGCCTTGACATCTTTGACCTGTCATCTACAACGGAACCGCTCCTGATCTCTCTGTGATCTTTTCCCGTGGACCTTATTTTGATTTCCACAGCTTCCCACTTGCTCCTCAAGTCTCTCCACATGAAGTCGTGATTTATTGCCAACTACATCCTCTCCATATTCTGGACCAACCAAGGCATCATCACCTATGTCAATAAGATGGATATGGATGGTATGAGTATGGGAGGTGATGGAGGGCACGATCACAATCATCAGCCCCCCACCATCGGATCTGACAGGAATCACGAATTTGCCAGAGACTACTGGTACATAGCTGCCGCAATAGTAGGGCTTCTCGTGGCTCTCCGAGGGATCGATTCACTAGAATCACGGCGCAGGCAAGTCTTCCATGACACGATCAAATCGTTATGACTGACCCTTTTGACAGACTCGCAAAAGCGAAATCCGATTTGAAACTCGCAGCACGCCCACACAACGCCCTTGCCCAAATACACGCCACCGCCACGGCTCTGATCCGCGAACTCTCACATCCTCAGCTCTACATTTCTACCCATGGCTTGAGGTGGCTCACACCTCCATCACTGGGACGTGTGATCACCATTCTCCTCTACGTCGCCGTCATCGCAACGTTCATGACCTACAAGGCGATCACCCACGATATCTATTTCCACGAGCGCCTTGCCTATCGCAATGCGTGGATCGCTATTACTCAACTTCCCATGCTCTACCTACTCAGCATGAAGTGCAACCCTGTTGGCTACATTGCTGGATTATCCCACGAACGAATCAACTGGCTGCATCGATGGGTGGCAAGGGTCATGTTCATCACGGCGAGTGTCCACGGATGGCACTTTTGGACGCAATGGGAGGATGCAGACTTTGTGGAGTTCGCTCTGGAGATCATGCCTCTCACAAGGTATGGTTTCGGAGCGTGGGGCATATTGTTGTGGAACGTCATTGTCGGCATTCTACCGCTGAGAAGGCTTGCCTACGAAGTGTGGGTGTTGCAGCACATCGTTGGCGCAGCTTTGATGATCTGGCTACTGTACCTTCACATTCCTGTTCCGGCACGATGGACGCTCTGGATGTCGATCAGTTTCTGGGCTTTTGATCGTGTGACCAGATGGGTGTTACTTTTGTGGCAGAACATCCAGTGGCGGCCAAATCGATCGACCTGTCAAGGTGGAAAGTTCATTGGTCACCACGTGTTGTTGAAATCTGTCGGAGAGGGCACAACGGTCGTAACCATAAAGAACGTCCATATGCCATGGAAGGCAGGGCAGTTTATCTACCTCTGGATTCCCAGGCTTGGGCCATTCGAGGCACATCCGTACACAATTGCTTGCGCGAGGAAACCGCCCACTGGAAGCGACTGCTACTGCAACTCGGTCCAGCTCATTGTCCGTGCCCACGGCGGTTTCTCCAAGCGACTTCATACGTTTGCGAATCGCCACCCCGGCAAGATTATCACAGGCTTCTTGAGCGGGCCGTTTGGGGAAAGCCCCGCATGGGGATCTATGGAAACAGTGGTACTCATGGGTGCTTCGACAGGCGCCAGCTTCACAGTGCCGATCCTTGAAGAGATCGCGGCAAGCAAAACGCCAAACTGCGTGAGAAGGGTGGAAGCTGTGCTCATTGCGAAAACAGCTGAGGAAATCGAGTACTACGTTGCGAGGGCAAGGGACGCGGCGAGGAAGATCATGGAGAACGGAGTCCATGTTCAGATTCACGTGGCGATCACAGCTCAGTATGCCTCGTTGAGGAAACTGTCGAGTGAGAGCGAAAAGGAGGGTACTACTAAGTCCTCAAGCGACACAGATGATGTCTTAATCAAGGAGAAGGCCAGAGACTCCAGCATAGAATGCAAGAGAGAAGCCAATGCAGGGGAAGATGCCGATGCCATCCGACCAGCAGGGAGTTGCGGGAAGACTGGCGGTTGCGGATGTTGTCGGAACGTACCGCGCACTGGAGAACAAACATCAAATCCCGAAGAGCAGGCTGCGCTCATGACGACGTACGAGGGCAGGCCTGACATTGAGCAGCTGATAAGGGGCCCTGTGGAGGCAGCATGGGGAGAGACAGCGGTAGTTGTATGCGGTGGTAAGGAAGTGGTTGCGAGGACGAGGAACGTCGTAAGCGCGCTGAGCGATGAGAGGGGTGTGCACAAAGGGACAGGCGCGCAGGGCATATACCTTCACGTTGAAGAGTACTCCTTTTAGATGAAAGCAAGGGGGATCATATCAAAAGTCGGAACGCCGAACACTTGCATGTCTGTGTGATTCCGATGCTTTCCAAGGCCTGATTCTCAAGGGTAAGATTGGGTTTTTTTTTAGATTTCCAGACTCTCTCCTCTTTCCCATTTTTCCATCTGCTCAGCGGCTCCTCTCACCTCCTCATCGAATTCCGGGATCACTCCGTACTCTCTCAGTCTTTGCTTCCAGAAGCTCCATCTTTCCATGTTCAGTCCATCTTCCTGTTGATAGTCGTAACCAGCTACACCCTCGTCCAGCCAACTAGATGCAGATGGAACTTTCTGCCCGTTGCCTCCATTTTTGCAAAGCTCGAGTAGTGCAGGACCCGAGTCGTAGACCCAAGGCATCACCGCTGAGACGTAGCAAAGAATTCTCTTGTTTCCTGCACTCGATCCGTCTGACCTTGCTTCCAGTGCCTCTCGCAACATCTGCTGGGCAATACTAGCTGCGAATTGCTTCTGTTCGGGACACTCGTCGGCCGGCGCTGACGCTAGCCAGAACGATTGGAAAGAATTGACATTCCTGATGCCATTTTCCCATTCTGACATTGCAGAGGAATCTTCCTCGTAGCTGGCGGGTGGGAACTTGATGAGATGATCTCTGAAAGCCATATTCCAGCCTGGTAAGTCCTTCCAAAAGAGAGCCTGGCCCTCTCTTGCGACAATTGGGTTCCTCGCGGTGTCGACAACCTCTATCCTCGCCAGGGAAAGCAGAAGCTCACCGAGCATGGTGTTTACAAAAGGGTGATACCCAAATTCCTTCACCAAGCTTGTCAGAATGAACCACACGCCCAATGGCGGATCCCTTCCGAACTCATCGCCGGACTGCAGCCTGGCCTTGCATATCGTCGCGAGAAGCTGGGCGGTGCCAGGAATGGTGTGGTCAATGTCCAGAGAAGACGTAAACAGCTGGTGGACGATGGGTAGGGCAGCTTGAGCCTCGCTGGTGTGGAGGGCGATTTGCGCCGGGTGAAAGGCGTTAGGATCGTTGAATGGCGTGTCCGTCAGGGGGGAGAGAGAATTTGCCCAAGTGTTGAAATCGGGGAAAACATCGTCAATTTCGTCACCATATTCGTCCATTTTGTAAAAATGAAATGAGAATTATTCATACACCATTACACGGTATGCTTTTTTTTTACTGAGGGGATGCATAAAAAAGCTGTAAATGAATATGCAGGAAGATCGTGTTGTGATATTAGTCATCTATAGCGTCCCCACTTGGCCATCCCTTCAAGCATGTTTCTGCAGATTGTCTGCAAACCTACCCTACAGATAGATATTAAACACACATAATCGCAACTACACGACGTTCATAGTAACTACAGATAAACCAGAAATAACATCACAATACTGCGTCGAGGTACTATCAACATCTCTTGAGGGAACTGCATACTAAAACGTTTTCAAGCAGTTGAATCAAAGGCTATGCTTGTCTCCATTGAGTCATGCGTCCATAACGCCAGGTAATTCACAAGACAAAACATGATAGGACATCACCTTAGGGAGAAAAACAAAATGAACAATGCGCGAATTTTTAAAACCCCAGTCGGAACTCGCTAATTCTCAGATCTCTCTACCCTCTTCCTCGACAACTGACACGGGAGATATCGTACCGTCAAGTTTATTCATTTATTAGGGAAACAGATCATCGTGATTTACAATTTGATGTCGGAAAGTTGAAGGCTCGTTTCGCGTTGACCTCACTCACAGATCGGCTTGTAGTAAGAACAAAAAGATGTATTGATGAAGTAAGCTTACACTAGTGAGCTGAATCTCAAATTATTGTATATTATCGCAGCTCTGTAGCCTCAATGATGCGTATCAGACGAACAGAAACGAGGCTCCTGGGTGCGGCTCTCATTTCATGCTTAGGCCATTGATTTCTCACTGTGCACATTTTCAAGGTGCTCCTCACCAAACGCTTCAATCTTGTAGGAGCTGAACTTGCGAGCAGAAACTTTCTTCGCAAACAGCAGATCCAGCTCCTCAAAAGTCCTGTTCTTGGTCTCAGGTAGACGGAAGAAGCCCCAGGCAAAGACAAGGAAAGCGGTGCTGCCCCAGAAAAATCCAGTGTAGCCCTGGAGGTTCCACTGCGTGGGGTTCATAAAGTACGGCTGCAAGACGTTGGAGATGATGCTGCAAATTGCGTAGGCATTCCGAGCTAGGCAGATGGTTTTTTGGCGGAGACGAGTCGAGCCCATTTCTGCGGGAAGCGCCCAGCCAAGCTGACCGGCTGATAGCTGGAAGATGAAAGTCCAAACAAGGGTCAAGACAGCCTGGGCCATACCAATCGAATGCCTCTCTGTCTTTGTGTTGAGCGCACCAATGATGAAGAGAGTGCAAGCCATGGAGAACATGCCGGTGAGGTAGATTGGTCTTCGTCCAAAATAGGGCATGATGGCAAACCAGGAAATGAGGGTTCCAAAGAGAGCCAAGCCGTTGCCACCAACGTTAAGGTGGTATGTTGTGTTAGAGTCGAGGCCGACTTGCTGGAAGAAGTAGGTCGAGTTGTACGCAAAGGTAGAACCAGAGAGAACCTGACCCGCAAAGGCAACGCAGGCAATTTCAGTTCGGCGCCGCTCAAAGCCCTTGAAGCAGTCCATGTAGGAAGTACCGACTGAGAGCTGCTCCTCCAGATCGTTGGTGTAGACAATGAGTCCCAATGTATCGCGGAGTTCCTTCTCGGTGGCCTTGGGCCTCAATCTCTTGAGAGACTCCATAGCTGCATCCGGGCGTCCAACTCTGACAAGGTGCCATGGCGTATCAGGAGCAAACCACAGAACAGGAACGAGGACGATTGGCCAAGCCCATTGGAGAGCGAACGGGATCTTGTATGCCCACTGGGTTGTGTTGCTGACGAGACCAGCTAGAACTCCCGCAGCGATGAGCTGGCCAATGATGAAACACATGTTGGTCCAAGAGGTCAGGTAGACACGGAGGGTCATGGGAAGGACCTCAGAGGCGTAGGCAGGAGCTGCAGTAGCGAAGATGCCCCACGGGAGACCGCAGAGGATCTGGCCGACGAGAAGGACCGTGGTGTTGGGAGCGAAGAAGACGACGAAGATGAAGCAGCTGAGCGCAATAAGAGCGCCAACAAGAGCTCTAACGTGGCCGAACTTTGTGACAATGATGCCGTTGAGAAGAGTGCCGAAGAAGGCACCAATCTGAGATCCGTTTCCGAGACCAGCCTGCCAGGCCGCCGAGAGTTGATAGTTGCCCGAAGCCTCATTCCACTCGCCATAATGTTTGGCAAAAGCAGGATAAGCGTAGAAGTTGCCAATGAGGATTGTATCGTAGCCTTCCATAATGACACACATGGAGACGAGGAGGCACCAAAAGACAGTCCAGGGATACTTGCGAATGGCTTCGAGAGGGGAGAGGTTGTGCTCTTCCTCAGCACCCAGACGAGCATTCTCTGTAACCTCTTGCACAATCGCGTGCTTGACTACTTCATCATCAGGAGCTTCGGCATGCATGGTGGTGGGTTTTGCGAGTTCTTTGGAGGCCATGGCTGTGGTTGTTGTCTGCTGGCTGCTGAGAGGAGGCAATGATCTGCAGAGATGGACTCTTATCCAAATCCCTGGCCTTGTTCCAAAGCCCTCTATATATACTTGCCGATTGCGACACCTATGAGTCTCCGACTCGCCCGATGCTTTCTTGTCTTTCCATCCCGCTCACTTCCCCACGGGGCACGATCTGGATTTCCATCATCCCTGGCATCGCGGGGCGACATTCCACGGACACCGAACATTACCCCATTAGGAATAAGCCCGGAATTGTGGAAAACTCTAACCATAGTCCAATCACGGCACTGGCACAGGTCTATCCAGATGCGCGACCGTTGTCTTGGACCGAAAGAAAGTGGTTTTTCTGGGCCCAAGTCCTCGAGAGGCTGAGTTGGTGTGGGGTGCGCTTGTCGATAGATCGGAAAGCCAGGAAGAGAGGGGATCACCACGGGGCGAGGTCGGGAGCGCAGCTGACCGATTGACGAGGCGATTGACAGACAAACGAAGAGCAGTGTACACCATCGGTATACAGCGAGTGCGCAGGTGGGCGATTGGACGGTCTTCCTCTCCTCTGCGGTGGATCACCATCCTCACCTCCGAAGTCGATTCCCCCATTCAGTCTACGCTCCTCTGCTCATCCGAACCCGTCAGAATGGCTGGCAGCGGGGATGGATGCGAGCCTCGCCAATCGTGCGACAGCTGCCGGTTCCGCAAAGTGAAATGCAACCGTCGTCAGCCATGCGACAAATGCGACGCGGGTGGCCTGCGATGCGAGTACCTGCACAAGATCCAGCGCAAAGGCCCCAAAACAGGCCAGGGACGCAGGCAGTCGCAGCTGCGACGTCGAGGGGCCGACGTCGGCACGACTCCCTTCCAGATTTTGACCATGAACATGAACCAGGATGACACACTGTCAAATAGTGGCAGCTCAGAGGGTCATCCTCAGACACCACAGCAGACACCAGCACCAACACCAACACCAACACCAATACCAACACAGAGTGTTCCTCAGTACGATGACGCCTTCACCGGGGCGTTCTCTGCTGATCCTGAGCTGTACGATGCAGCACTTCAGCCTCAAGGAGGACCACTGACCAGGTCACTCATCGCCCATATCCAGCTCTTCCTCAGAGTCATGTTCCCGATCATGCCCGTTGTCTCTGGCGATGAGCTTCTCGCTGATGCAGCTAGGCTGGAAGAACTGTCACCTCCACGTTATGCCCTCATCCTTGCCCTCTGCGCCGCCACCCGGATGCAGCTGAGGATGGATAACGGCCCGATCAGCCAAGGACTACAGGACGAGGTGTGCATCCCTTCAGAGCCGCAGCTGACGGGCGAGATGCTCGTTGGCCTGGCCGAAGCATCGCTTCGCCAACGTAGTGTCATCAATGATGAGACCCTCGATTCCTTACTGGCTTCTTTTTTCCTTTTTGCGAGTTACGGAAACCTCAACAAACCCCGGCATGCCTGGTTCTATCTCAATCAAAGTATCAGTCTTGCTCAATCATTTGAGATGACGCACGAGGCAGGGTATCATCAACTTCCTGTGCGGGAACAAGAGAAAAGGCGGCGCGTCTTTTGGCTTCTTTTTGTCACGGAACGGTAAGGAAACCAACGTGAACAGGCAGAAGCTTGCAACACACCCTGACCAGTATAATAGAACATATGCCCTCCAAACCCGCCGCCAAGTCATGCTACGAAGCTCTATTCGGAAACCCCGAGTCATCGATTCAGATTGTCCAGTCGTTATGAACGACTTCATCAACCACATTCGAGTCTTCGAAACGCTTCCCTGGTCGCTCTATGAGTGGTACAACTCTGAAGAAGGTCATCCGGTCGAGAAACTATCGCTCGTCCAGACGATCAATGACAAGCTGTGCACCATACAAGCTGACCAGAGTGTTCTTCCGAGTCAGCGTTTCGACACGCTCATCACACAGCAATGGCTCAGAGTGTCCATGTGGCGCCTTGCTGTAGGCGAAAAGCCATCCTCGGCAGGTTACGATTTTGGTCGTGTGCTGCTACCGCGGAGTCTGCCAGTTGAAGCCGGCAAGATCACCATGTCAGCCTTGGGATCCATAAGCCCAAAGTTGAAAGACTGTCATGGAATTGGCATGGTGGGTGTATCCGTCGTCTTCTCTCTTGATTCATGCTTATTTGGCGGGTTAACAGGAACAAAAGCTTTTCAACATTGGCGTCGGTCTGGCAGATTGCGCCATGGTGCCGAGTTGGAATTCATCATCATCCTTTGAGATTGGCCCTCGCGATTTGCTCTGTGCAGTTATTGACGCCTTATTCAACGCTCGAGGTAGACCATCTTATCTCTTGCCTCACCTTTTGAAACACTCGGAAAATATTCTGCGGCTCACAGATCCAACCACTTCCGTAAATCTTCAGCTGCAAATGCTACAGGATGTACCACCCGCCGCTCAGAATGTCGTAGTTGAGGATGCATCGACAGAGGACGAAGACCAAGTCAACTCTTTCGGTTGGTTCTCTGGTGACGATCTTGGCTTGTTAGATATGGGCAGTCTCTCGTCTACTTGGAATGAGTCAGGGCTCTCAGGTCATCAAGTTGATTCAAGTACAGCTATACCGCTTGAGGAATAAACGTTCATTCATCATCCTATTTTGGCGTTTCTTTCACGCTTGGGAGGAAAAGATGAGAAAGAAGAATGTAAGGGCGCCAACCCTTAATGCCCGTGACAGCGGCTCAGTCCACTCTCTCCAACATAACAACCTTGCTGTCATAATCTGTTCCGAAGCGGAACTGAACACCGCCATTCATAAGTGTTGCACCCGAAAGCGTTCTCCCTCCATCGAGTCGGTACATTGCCTTGGGGTCCAGCCCCTGCAGCCTTGTCAGTGGGTAGTTGTGTGTGGTTGTGGCCCTGATCTGGAACACGAAGAGCACCGCCTGGCTGCCGTCTTCCGAAATGAACAGTGCAGATGGATAATTAGACGACTCAGGCAGGCTCAATCTCCAGAAATCACCACTGATGACGATAGGATTGATTATTTCAGCCTGGCGGATCAAGTCTGGTATCTGTGCCTTGTCTTGGGAGGGAATGTGCGCCGGGTCGAGCTCCAGTCCGAAAGAGCCTCCCATCATGGCGACATGAGCTCGAAAGCTGATGGGGATGATCCGACCAGTGACTTCGTTAGGCACGGCGGAGACATGCGCGCCCATGGACGAGAAGGGGTACACAAGAGATGTGCCGAACTGGATATGAATACGGTCCAGGGCGTCGGTGTTGTCTGACGTCCAGATTTGGGGGAAATATTGGAGAAGACCAGGATCAAAACGACCACCACCGGAGGCGCAGCCTTCCCATAAGACGTTCGGGAATCTTGTCGTCAGCTCGTCAAAGACGCGGTATATGCCCAGCATATAAGCATGATAGTTTGCGGGGGCAGGGCTTTCGTGCATGCCCCTGTTGTTATCCCACTTGACATATGTCACTGGCATTGCCTCCAGGATGTGAGCCACTGACTTGACGATGAAGTCTTGAACTTCTGGGATAGCCAAGTTTAGAACGAGCTGTTGCCGGGCCTCAGTGTTGGGATATTCGTCTGCACCAAGCACCCACTCAGGGTGCTCCTTGTAAAGCATTGAGCTTTTGTTGATCATCTCGGGCTCAAACCACAGTCCGAACTGCAAGTTCTCATCTGACCCAGCCACCTTCAACTTGTTGATCTTCTCCACGAGTGGCTTTAGCCCCTTGGGGAACCGCTGAGGGTTCACGACCCAGTCGCCCAGGCCGGCATGGTCATCGACACGAGGAAACTCATCGCCAAACCATCCATCATCCAGCACAAAGAGCTTGGCTCCAAGATCTGCAGTGTCGCAAGCGAGTTTGTAAATCGTCTCCTCCTCAAAATCGCAGTGCAGACCTTCCCAGCTGTTGAGTAGAACCGGTCTCGTCTCGTTGACGAACTTGCTCTTGATGAGGTTCTGGCGATAGAGGCGATGGAACTTACGGGACATGGCGCCGATGCCGAGGTTGGAGAAGACGGACACGCACTCGGGGGTAGTGAATGTCTCTCCAGGCTCGAGAGGCCAGGATAACTGGCTGGGGTTCAGACCCACGAGAGCGCGGGTGAGACCTTGCGGTGACTTCTCGACCTCTGCTTGAAAAGAGCCGGAGTAGATGAGGGAGAAGCCCCAGGCGTCGCCCTGAGACTCTGTGGTGCGAGGGGAAACGAGAGCCAAGAAGGGGTTGTTGTAGTGAGAAGAATAGCCGGTCGTGCTACCAAACCTGTTCAAAGCATTGTGTTAGCCGAACCATATTTACAACCGGCGCTCGACAGTAGGTCCGGGTATTGTTTGCCTGTGCACTTACCCCTGAAGTCCGTAGTCGACCTTTCGGCGCGTTCTCGTGCATTCTCTTGACCACTCTCCCTGCAGCTGGAGCATCTCATACTCATCGTGCGGGAGATCCACACTGAAACTTGCCAACTTCTCGATACTGATGGCTTGGCTGCCCTTATTGGTAATCCGTACGCTCCGAACGATAGCATCGAGCTCCGGAAAGATGGAATAAAACAGATCCGCAGCAACTTCGCTTTTCTCATCCCACAAACGCAGCACTAGCGTCTGGACCTCCTCATTGTCTCCAAACGTACTCGGCAACCCAGGCAACTCAGGCTTTCTCTCAACGATGTCGTGAGACTTGTATTTGAACTCGCTGACCGTGTAGCCTTTGCTCTGCTTGATGTGCACAGCTGGGGTGCGAAAATCGCCCCTGCCCAAGTCGGGAAACTCGCGACGAAGATGCATTTGTGTGGACCAGCCACCGCCGTTGGAACCAGGGACTTGAACGGGATCTTCTGTTACGGGACCACCAAAGTGGTCTAGGATGAGGTCGCCGCTGAGGTGAGAAACGTGGAATCGGTAGGAGACATTTTTGCCGTTGAGAGCGAATGATGTGCCTTCGACCACGATGGCTTCTCGAAATGGTCAGCGAGGGGTTTGATCAAGCAGCGCGAGGGCAGTGCGAGGATACTTACGCCTGGAGCTCTTTGGCGAGGAGCCGTCGACGACTTTGTGAATCATGATTGCTATCAGTGGACGAACGAGGATGCTGCAAAAATGAAATGTGGAAGAAGAAGAGAACGAGTCAAACCATCGTTCCGAATGACATCTACATTAACTAGGAGCTATAAATTATTATTTTTCCATGAGTCTGTCCATTGCAACGGCCCCAACTTGGGTTTGGTAGTGAACGCTTGAAGACAATCCGAATATTTCCCCTTTGAGCTACACCCGACGGGCGATTGCATCGGGGCTCAGGACGCCTGCACCCCACGGCGACCCCGGCACCCTCCAAAGTTCGGTCCCCGTGGGGTCTTGTTTCAATTGCAGGGCTTCTTAAGAAAAGGGCGGGGGGGT
This sequence comes from Parasarocladium wereldwijsianum, assembly GCA_036250105.1. Lineage (NCBI taxonomy): Eukaryota > Fungi > Ascomycota > Sordariomycetes > Hypocreales > Sarocladiaceae > Parasarocladium > Parasarocladium wereldwijsianum. Next base: position 72,637 of record JAXOUE010000098.1, on the reverse strand, counting down.
TCCTGGTTGTGCACTGTCGCGTGGAGGAGTGGCCAACTCAAACGCAGCGGAGATGATCGGGAACTGGTGTGGTCAACGCCAATCTTGCTGACCAAGTATGGCTTGAAAATGCTATCAAAAGCGCCTCGAAAGTTCAACGGTCAGAACATGACACATATACAATTACATTCAACATCAAAGTCCAGGGACTGCCAAGCAAGGTTCGTCTTTTGATTAAGGTCCTCCAACAACCAGCATTGCTACCTACCCTACGAGACTTTCTGGCTATCCCATCAATAATCTCATCATTTTAATGAAAGAAGACAGAAAAAGAACCGCAAAAGGGATGATGATTCACGCACATCACAAGGAATACATGTACAAGCTCGCCAGCAGGAGGCGACAAGGCAGATATGTGTACAATAACATGATGGATGGCAGATGAGGGGTCATCTCCACACCAGCTCCATCGTCGACGAAGCAAAACCCGGTATCCAAGGCATCCATCAATGCCAGATGCGCCGCTTGGGATTGCAGGTCATCCAAGATGGTCACCGCCATCTTGCCTCCTGGCACTGCGAATCAGGCCAGTCCAAAAAAAAACAGCAGTGACTGAATATTCGCTTCGAAAGTCTCAGAGATGCAGGACAAGTCAAATTGGCGCTAGTTTGGCTCAAATTTTGGCGGTGATGGATCGCTTGTTTGGAAGTTATCCTACGCCACCAGAGAGTTTCCATCGTTGAATCCCGGTCTGCACAACGACCAGGGTGACTTTTGGCTACGGACAAAGACCGAACTGCCATCCGGGACCCGCTCGCGCACCTCAATGTACTAGATCGACGCTCTCTGGCGCTGCATAGCTTCCTGTTTTTTCGTTCGTCAACAACTCGTGCTCGTTTCTCGCGCTCATTGTCGTGGCTTCAAGCATATGGCGTCGACCCTTCTCGTGACACCATGAGAATCAACACTCTCCCGGCCCTGGCCCTCACTGCCAGTGCCGACCCGTTCGGACCGGAGTTGGTTCAGCTGTACGGCGACTCTCCAAGATTCAGGATCTTGAGCAAAGAAGTGACCCTCTTTGCGCCGCGGACCACCAAAGACAACATTGTCATCTTTACTCTTGCAGGTCTCTCCATCCTGACGCTTCTTCTCACCGTCCTGCAACGGCCAATCCAAAGACGATTCCCGCGATGGCTGCAACCGTTTGCCCACGAGGAACCTTCGGGTATCAAGTCTCGCGCCTGGACACATCACACAGTCTTGCTCGCAGTGATTTCCATCGTAGGGTTGGCAGTTTGTGTCATGCACAATTGTTTCTCCTCGACATGGGTTTCTGCTAACGAGTATATGGGCCTGTTTGAGGTGATTCCCTGGCTCTGCGCTGCCCTCGTCACCATATGGCAACGGCCAAAAAACACACCACGGCTTCTGCTCGGGCAATACATGTGCATCTTCGCCGCTTCGCTGGCCATTTATGCCATGCAATTCCTCGGCCACTCGCTTCATGCTCTTGAGCCATGCCGTCTTGCCTGCGCCGTCTTATCCTTCATCGCGTTTCTTGTCATCGGACACATGCCCATCCGTGATCCAAACTGGGATCGAAGCGATATCGCGAGCTCGAAGCTGCCGCCTTCTGGCGAGGTCCGAAGCCCAGAAGACGCGCTGACATTGTTTGAATTTTGGTCCATGAAGTGGGTGTATCCCATGACCAAGCTCGGCCGCAAGCGTGAAGTTCTCAACAGCGATGTGTGGGCTCTGCCGTACGAGTTCCAGCACGCCCGTCTCTACGAAGCCTTTCTTGAGCTCAAGGGCCGTCTGTTGCAGTGTCTCTGCCTCGCCAACGGGCTGGACATGACCATTGGCGTAACCTTGACTGTTCTCGACCGCGGGATCGAAGTCTCCAACATGCGCATTTCGGCGAATCTCTACAAGTCGCTGGATCGTAATGCCTACCAGGAAGCTGGCTTCTGGGCTTTGTTGATCCTTGTTCTTGATATAACCCGCAATGCTTGCAAGACAACCGGCAACTGGTACGGGCGAAAGGCTTATGAGCGATCGCGCGGCGAATTGTCGATTGCCTTGTTCACCAAGCTTCTGACGCGCGCTGTGCCTGGATCGGACCAGACGGAGAAAGGCATAGACCAGGAGCCTCACACGAAGAATACCGACGCTTCCTCAGTTGGAGAAGGCAGCGTCTTGGACCTTACCGAGCCATCCACGAGCATATGGAGCAAGATATGGCCGTGGGGTAAGAAGAAGCCAGCGCCCATGGGTGCCCCCGCACAGGCTTCCAACGCCAAGGTCATCAACCTCGTGAGATGGGACACGTATCAAATCTCCCAAATGTTCTGGGACCTACCAAAGCTTGTCGCCGCCCCGATCAAAGTGTGTCTTATAGTGTACTTCTTGGTTGACATCATGGGCTGGCCTTCAGCCGTTGGTTTCGCCCTCATGTTTGTCTTCCTGGCTATAAGTGCCTTCCTCATGAAGTGGGGGATCAGCATTGAGTGGCAACGTGCTGCATGTTCTGATCAACGCGCGCAAGCTGTGTCGCATTTTGTCGAGGCATCACGGCCCCTAAAACTGAACGGCTGGACGTCAGCCTGGACCGACCGAATCTTCAAGTTCCGCAAGCTCGAGATGCTCAAGCGACTTCACGTAACCTACATCATCGCTTCCATCTCGACCATCAACATCCTTGGCGGGGCACTTTATCCTCTGGCTAGTATCATTTTTTTTACTGTCTTCCTGAAGCAGGGTCTACCCAACGAAGTCATTTGGCCGGCTTTGGCGCTCTTTGCTCAGCTGGAGCTCAGTGTCAAGGAAGCGTTCGATCTGGCCTCCCAATTCTGGCGCGCTACGATTCCTGTGCATCGTGTCAATGCATACATGGAAGAACCGGATCGCGACGAAGATCCGAAAGACAGCCAAGGGTCAAAGGACATCGTGTTCAAAGATGCGTCCTTCTCATGGCCCTCAACGGACAAGAACGTGTTGGAGAACCTGAACCTCACTTTCGGCACCGGTCTGACGATAGTTCGCGGCAAGGTTGGAACAGGCAAGACGAGTCTGCTGCTCGCGGCGCTGAACGAAATGGAACTGCGCGGTGGAAACGTCCTGCGTCCACACGAACCCATTGGGTACGCGCAACAGCTACCGTGGCTACAGTCCAAGACGATTCGTGAGAACATTCTCTTCCATCAGCGCTTTGACGCCCAGCGATACAAGGACACTCTGCACGCCTGTGCCCTTGGTCCAGACATTGCAAACTTCCCTGAGGGTGATCAGATGAAACTTGACGAAGGTGGTGCCGGTCTCTCGGGTGGGCAAAAGGCGAGGACAGCGCTCGCCAGGGCCGTGTACAGTCATTCTCGCATCTTGCTCCTCGATGATCCCCTGGCTGCTCTGGACCATGACACAGCCACCACAATCGTCCGCCGTCTTCTCCAAGGTCCACTGGTGAAAGACCGAATCGTCGTGATGGTCACACACCGTGATGATCTTGTTCTGCGCATCGCAGATCAGGTTATCGACATTCAGAACCAACAAGCAAAGGTTTTGACCAAAGAAGAAATCGAGGAAGAACTCGCACACCCTTATCATGCTTCGATGGAAAGGGCGCACGACGACACTAACAACAACCACGCCGATCATGTGGACGAGCCTATTGACCTTAAAGAAGAGCCTGAGGAAGCGTCTGTTGCGGGCGGTGTGAGCATCAGTATCTACACGAAGTACATGAAGGCCGCGGGCTGGCACCTGTGGGTTCTCCTGGCCATCTTCTACGGGACATCTCGGAGCTGCGATGTGCTCCGCGCAAGACTGCTTGAGGCATGGGGAGATGACACCGCCTCGTTAACCTCTACTACGAACGGCTATTGGGGACTCCCGCCTGCGACCGGACATCCACGTCAGTGGATTGGCGTGCTCTCTGCGCTATCCGTAGGACAAGTCGTCACGCACTGCATCGCTCAGATTCTCCTTGCCCAGATCTCCTACCGCGCCGCGCAGGGCTTGTTTGAAATCGCCATTGGCCGGGTGTCTCGTGCAACCTTCCGCTACCATGATGTGACTCCAACTGGTCAGCTGAAGAACCGCCTCATATCTGATATGTCGATGGTTGATGGTGGCATCCTGACGCCTCTCGAGCAATTCGTATACAACTTTATCGCTCTCACTCTTTCACTGGCTGCCATTGCCATCCACCAGCCCATTCTCCTCCTGATACTGTTGGCTGTATCGGGCATGTTTGTGTACTTCTTCCGCCTCTATGTTCCCATCTCGCGCTGTCTCCGTCGTCTCGAGATGAGGTATTTGACACCCATCATGACCAATATCGGAACCATGCAAGAAGGTCTGGTCACAATCCGCGCCCTCCGTGCATCACGCCGGTTCACGGAGCGTCATTTGGAAGCCGTCGACGATTTCCAGCGTCATGACCACTTTTTCTGGAGCATGGCATTCTGGCTTGACTTCCGGTTGTCCACAACGTCTGCGATAACGAGAGCGGTGTTGATTTGGTTCATGATCTGGTACGGCACCGCAGCCAGCGCGGTGGGCTTCGTGCTCACACAGACCACTATCGCTATGCAATCTGTGCAGCAGCTTTGTGAGAAGTTTGCACAGCTACAGCTCGATGCTGTGAGTCTCGAGCGTGTTGAGATGCTGAAAAACATACCATCCGAAGCGAACGGGGACGAGAAACCAAACGAGGACTGGCCTCAAAGAAACGACGACGTCAAGTTTGAGAAGCTGTCCTTTCGCTACGATGAAGGGCTTCCCAACGTCTTGCATCAAGTCACCTTCCACATCCCGGGCGGGTCTACATGTGCCGTGCTCGGCCGCACCGGTTCTGGGAAATCGACCATCGCGAACGCGTTACTGGCGACGAAGGCTCCATCTGAAGGGTCTGTTAGTATTGGATCCATGGACCTCGCAAAAATCGATCGACAATGTTTGCGAAATTCCGTGACGTTTATCCAGCAGGACCCCACACTCTTCCCAGGCACGTTGCGGGACAACATTGATCCCACGCAAAACTTTGACCCGGCTGCGACATTATCTGCCATTCATCGCGTGTTGGGTGATAAGTTCGACCTTAATTCGCAGATTGATGCGGGGGGCAAGAACTTGAGTCAAGGAGAGAGACAGTTGGTGGGAATTACGCGCGCGGTGCTGCGAAAGTCTGGACTCGTCATCCTGGATGAGGCGACGGCGAGTATTGACCGAGAGACTGCAGCAGTCGTACAGAGAGTGCTGCGCGAGGAACTCGGAGGTAGCACAGTAGTGACGATTGCGCATCGTTTGGAAGCAGTCGAGGACGCGACGTGGGTGGTGAGACTGGACCAAGGAAAGGTGGTCGAATACGGGCCGGCAGACTTGAAGGGCCAGGGGAAAGCAGCGAAAAGTGCATCGTAACGAGAAAGGGGATTCGCTAAGTTGAAGATGGGACGTTCTTTCTGGATCATTGATAGAAGTTTGATATATCTAGACATTTACTCGAAAGTCATTTTGAAGTCAATGGGCGAAACCTGGGAACCAGGTTGTTCGCACAGCTATGAGGGTCAACTTATCTATAATCTTGAGCCACTTTCACGACACGATCACGATACTGAACTGTCGTGGAACGTAACACTGATTACAATGTGAAGGAGTCTGCAGGACTCCCGTTGTATTGAAAGTGTCCTAATGTTCCAGGCCTCCACGAGAGTGATCGATGTCTTTGATTTTGATATTCTCGTCCTCTCCCTGGTAATTGGCGACAAAAGTTGCATGGATAAACGAATCGCTTCAGTATGTTGAGCCAAAGCGCAGCTATCCAAAAAGCTTGTCCAAAATGCGGTCAAACATGTTTCTGCACCACGTTAGTTCTACACTCCCCTACAGGACCTTGGAAAGGCTTACGTCGGTGGCTGGTAGACATAATTCCTCTGATACTCTTCAATCTCGGGAATGTCTTTGTATAAGTCGACCTCATGCGGTTTGTAGATTTTGGTCCGGTGCCAGAGCTTCCAGCCCACGTACAAAACTGGGAAAAGCATGATCATGGCATATCTGGTGTGGTTTTCGTTAGCTCTCGTACAGACACAAGGTTAGATAGAGGGGGCAAACTGACGAAAACAGAAAGTCAGGGACGTTCCAGTATCCTTCCAACGGTAGGAAGACGGTGTAGCCACCAACAAATGCCATGGTGAAAGTTCCGACAAACGCGTAAATCGCCGTGTACGGTTGCCACCATGACTTGTATGGCAAACTGTCACGGTCTATGCCCTGCGCTCTCAAGGCTCGGTAGAACATCAGATATGTGAAGCACGTGGCAGCATAATTGAGCAGCTGTGAGGCAGTCACTAGAGACACGAACCAGTCGAGGACGGTGGCGGTGTTGGCAGAGAGTTGCAGGAACGCGAGCAGAGCAATGCCGAGGACAAAAGCAACGCAATAGATGGGGACACCTGTACGAGTGCATTTTCTAAGGAAGCGAGGAGCTTTCCCTTCGAGCGCCAGTCCAAAAAGCGAGCGTGAGGCACAATAAACGTAAGAGTTTCCAGCGGAGAAAGCTGAGGTCAAGACCATGGCGTTGACAATGTGTGGCAGCACGGAAATGCCCATGCGGTTCATGGCCACGACGTAAGGGGAAGCAGCAGCGCCCGGCTTTCCGTTAAGCAGCGCATCTGTGAGCTCTGGGTCATTGTAGGGGACGACAATGCCGACGCACAACGCACCCAGAACGAAGAAACAGGTGAGACGGTAGAAGACGGCATTGAAGGCGCGGGGCATGACGAACCGCGGATTCTCAGCCTCACCGGCAGCCATGGCGACGTAGTCGGGACCGGCAATCGTGAAGGAGGCTTGAATGAGACATTGAAGAAAACCAAGCCAAATGCCAAGTTTGCCGCCATAATGTTTCTCCGTAAAGGCGCCGGGATTGTTCCAGTAACGGAAGCCAAAGGCATCGTGTTGAGGATTACCCCCGACCATCGTGACGAAGGTAAAACAGATCAAGCCTATGATGAGCAGCATCTTTCCCAACGCTGCCCAAAACTCACTCTCGCCGTACCACTTGACTGCCAACAAATTGATGAGGGCGTACAACACGATGATGAGCGTGATGAAGGCGGCTGTTGGGATGGCGTCCGTCCAGAACTTGATGATCAAATTACACGCAACAACCTCAAACGGAACAAGAGCGGCTTCGAATATGAAAAAGTTCCAGCCGCACGCAAAGCCGTACGCCTCATCGACCCAGCGACCCGCAAAGCGGATGAAGGGTGAGGAAATGGGGAGGTACGTGACCATCTCGGCCATACAACCTGTCACGGCGAGAATGAAAGTGCACCAAAATGTGAAGGCGATGAAGAGAGAGGCAGGGCCGCCATTGAGCAGACCGCGGCCAATTTGCACCTATACTGCCTCAGCGCACGATCATTCAGCGCAATTGATTCGGAAGAGGGGCTCACATAGAGGGCTGTACCGATTGTTCCACCGATGCCGATCAATTGAATATGCCTGGATTTCAATTTTCGGTGAACGTTGTTGTTGCTGGATCCGGCGAGTACGTGGCTGCCGGGAACGTGCGCAGCGACGCTGATATCCTTGCTCACGGCGCCGGCCGCATGCTTTTCTTGGTCCGAGTGGTACCCCGGCGGGCTAGATTTCTCGTGAACAGCCATGGCGCGCCAAACCCCTTATTTTGTAAGTTGTTAGGCTGTTAAGATGATAGTCTTTCTGTCGGTTGCAGAGCCAAAATCGGCTTTCGACTTGGACAAAAAGAAAAAAAGGGAAATGATTATTGCAGTGTGTCGTCGGATTGAGCAATGGGTCGCATGTTGTGCCGAGGTAGTTTAAACAACTTGTGGAGATCTGAGAATCTGTTGAGATGGAGATAGAGACTCAGATTATGTAGTGCAAGATGCCAAAGAGGTTGGTCGAGATAACTGAGAAAAGGTTCGACGAAAGGACTGAGAAAAGCAGGTCTGCGCAGCGGGAGCTTAAAAAGAACTGCGGCGGCCCAGTGACCCGGGTCACCGTCAGGAACAACCTGCATTGCTGTGACGAATGTTGCACCGAAAATGTAAACCCTTGCGCCAAACAAGGATCACAGGGTTCAAACAATTGGATGGCGAGGGGAGGGGCGCCACTGCCGCCTAGGCAGACAGGGCCCGGATTGGAGGCGAGAATTTAAATCGCGAATCATATCGATAGTTTGTGACGCTGTTGCTGGATAGAGAGACGCTTGATCGGAACCGGGGAGAAGGGGGGAGAGGGGCCAGGATCCCAAGCCTGGCCGTGGGTGCAGCTCCGTCAGCATTCCAGCCTCCTTCTGGAGCTCTGCCCCCCCCCATGATCCCTGGCGATTGGTGTCGACAGCCGGTGAAGTAAGTATGCGATGAGCTGGGTGCCTGGTGTGTTGCCTCGTCTGCACACGATCAAGCTAGTCAGCCGCGCAGCACACCGGCGAACCGAGCAGTCAAGATGCCTCCGTTTGTACAAGCTTCTTTTTTTTTTTTAGCATTGATGCTACGCGATAACTTGAGGCTAGACTCCGCCTTGAGACTGGTCACGAGTGGAGAAACAAAGGGTCTTCTTCTCCAGAAGTGGGAGACCCCATGGCCATGAGGAGAAGATGGAAGCGGGTTTGCCCCTCATCGTGAGCCTCGCAGTTTCCACCGAGCCGCAGATTGAGGTTTTTCCTGTTTTGAAAAAAGTGTCAGCTCAATGACAAACAAGCTGGAAGCTGAGGTTGCGCGCTGCTCACGGAGATGTCTCGTTGCATCTTAAGCGAGTCTTCGCATCAGGAAACGACCATCGAAAGCCTGTTATCAGCATTCGCCTCGTTCCACTAGCGCGTGAAGGAACGGCAGTAAGCACATTGGGTCGGTCTATCGAAGACTCGCAGATCACGGCAGGACAGGACGTGGGCGAGCAGAGAGGTCACGCTCTGGGGCATTGGATGAGGACAAATGAATGATGTATGGCGTGATTCTTGTTGAATGTACAAAATGATGCTGAGATGACATGATGAATTGACGAATTGTCTGCCTTTGAGGTCAGCTTTGACAACCGAGAACGAATCTGGGAAACAAAAAATCGGAGGCGACTGACCAGGTGAGGATGGTTTTAGGCAGCCGTGATCCACTTGTAGTGAGGTTGGGGTGGGAGTCAATCAACGGGGTACTTCTGTTTACCGCCATTATGCTAGGCAGACAAAGTCCCTCGGAATGGCGAAAGGTACATGCGCATTGCTGCAAAATCTCTGTCAATCCGAGGTGCCTGTGGCATCGCCTCACCATCCATGATCATGTGACAAAGGAAGAAATCAATATCCATTCATCCAATAGCTTAGAATACACAGCATCTCATAGACTAGAAACTGGCTTTTGTTCCGTTTCATGGCGCCCCTATCAACAGCAATGGCCCGACAGCTCGCAAAGCAGGGCGGGCTTGACGACTCGCTCGAATTATACATTCAACACGACCATTATTCTCATCAAACTCAATTTCTTCGTGACTATTGTAAATCCAGAGAGACGCAGAGTACATGTAGGGGGCAAGCCCCCGCAGCGTTCCCAAAATCGTGACATTATGCGCTCCAAACAGAAAAGCGCAATAAGCAGTACATCTCCATTGCCAACCCTTCGCGTGCTGTTCAACAGTCCCTCAATCCTTATATCGCTTCTCCGTACGTATGCCTTGTTTTCTCGTCCAGTCCTCATTCGTGCCTTCAACTAATCCTGATTGTTCTTCTTCATCAGCTTGTCAAAATCGTCATGACAGGCAGCCATGCGCTGCGGTCGAGGCTCATAGCTCATCCTTGGCGTCCTCGAATTTCTCTCTGACGGCGTCCGTCGCTTGGCCAGCGGCCACTGCCACCTTCTCGCCAACAGACTTGGCCGCTTCGCTCGCTTCACTGGCGTAGCTCTCAACTCCAGCGGCCGCAGTAGCGTACGCGGCACTAAGTCTGCTCAGCACACTTTCGCTGAAGGTCGGCTCTTTGCCGTGGATAAGCTCATCAACAAGCTCTTTCACAGCGTCATACTGCTTGGCAGCTTCGGCCGAGGCAGTGGCGGCAGAGTCGCCCGCTTTCTCTGTCACTTGCGAAGCTGCCTCAGTTGCAGCCTCTCCCGCCTTGGCTGCCTCCTCGAATAAAGAATCATACCATCCAATGTGCTTCTGTTCGCCATAAACCTGGCCAGAGATCTGCGCCAGAGCCTGGTCCCAGGTCTCGGCAATGGCTTGACCAGCGAGATAGGCTTGCTCCGCCACGCCGTCAATAGCGTCTGCAATCTGGCCCTCCACGGCGTTGGCAGCCTTCTCAACCCCCTCACTAGCTTGAGCCCAGGCGCTTTCGACGGCCTCCTCGGCGAGTTTGGCAATGCTTTCGGCAGATTCGCGAGCAGCTTCGAAAGCGGCAGAGGCAGTGCCCATCATATTGGTGGCTGTTGGTGTCGGTGTTGCAGTCATCGAAGACATGACGGAAGAGGCCGCGTTCAAGAATGAAGAGTATCGCTCTTGCGCGACACCAATGCCAGCGAAATAATTCTTTTTGGCCTGTTCAAGATACTTCTCGGAAGGTGAGGACGGAGTGGGTGTGGCAGTAGCTAGGCCAAGGGCGATGACAGCCGACTGGTATTGCAGCTCAGCCCATAGTTTGCCCTCGTTGAGACGCTGGGCAGCAATGTCCTCAACCTTTTTCCAATCGACCATAGCAGGGTTGGATGTGGGCGTTGGAGTGCCTACTGCTTGATCGTATTTAGAGCTGGCGGCTGCGATAGCCCGTTCGTAGGCGTTGGATACAGACGCGAAAAGTTGATCGTGAACGGGCTTGGGAGTGCCGTAAATTTGAGCCGATATCACAGACGCTGCGCTGGAGTACCGCTCAGATGCTTTGGAGACGGCGTCCGAGTAAGCCTCGGATGCTGCCTTCTTCCAGCCCTCAACGGCATCCTCGACTGCGTCTGTGTCTACGTAGTCGTCAAGTACGACTTGTCGTTCAGGGACAGCTTGTGCAGCAGCACCTAAGAACGCAGGCTTGACGGGGACATCATGGGCATCGGGTGCGGTTTCTTCGCGCGCGGCGAGGGGGTCTTCCTCAACATCGTCAGGTACATCTTGTTCTTTCGATGGGCGGGGAACAGACTCGTGCTCCCCGGAGGCGTTGGCCACGATGTTGTCGGTAGCGCCCATAATAGCTTCGCTTGCATCAGACGCAAAGGCAGTGGCAGCCGCCTCAGCCTCAGAACTGTCGCTTTTGATTTCAGCAGACACATCTTCGGCTTTCTCAGAGGCAGCGCCGGCCACATCTCCTGCCCCACTGGAAACGGAGTCATAGGCGTCGGAAGCAGCTTCTTGCGCGGCATGCGCAACGCTGTGAGCGGACTGCTCGGCAGCCTTGGCAAAGCCGTCGACAGCTTCATTAGCTCCATCAACACCATGTTTGACTGATTCGGTACCCTGAGACGCGTATTCGGAGACCCCGCTGGCGAACTTGTCCACGGCAGAGGAGGCGCTGGATTTGACGTCCCCAGCAGTTTTAGCCAGCTCTTCCGCAGCCTCGCTTGTCGCCTTGTCTCCCTCGAACAGAACACTCTCGGCGCTTTGAGAGGCGGCGGTAGACTGCTCTTCGGCCAATTCCTTAGCCTTGCTAGCAGCTTGCTTGGCCTCTTGGGCAGCAACCTCAGATGCTCGGGCGGCGGTCTCGGATGCCTGTGAGGAGGCTGCTGAAGCTGCAACTCTGGCACTCTCTTCGGCCACTCGTTTGGCCTCCTTCGCTGCGATAGCCGCCTCAGCAGCAGCTATCAGAGACTCTCGCTCAAAGTTATCGGTAGCATCTCCAGCCACAATCTTGTAGTGCGCAATGTCCTTCAGCTCAACAAGAGTACTGGCAGCAGACCCAGCGATCTCCATACCCTCGTCCTCGATCTTGGCGGCAGCTTCCTGGGCTCGGAGTAGCGACGGATTGGAAACGATCAAGTTCTTCAGCTGGTCTGTCCACTGGCTCAGGGTGGACTTGAGCTCGTGAAACTTGGCCCAATCTTTATATGTGATGCCGTCGGTCCATGCCCACTTCATACCAATCTTTTGGAGGGCCATTGATCGAGTATTCTCGAGGATCTTCAGATGATGGTCGGCGGTCTCGAGCACAGCCTTCTGCAAATCGTCGTCAAACTGCTCTCGCCACGTTCGCAGAGCCTTTGCCTTCTCCTTAATGGCGACACCGGCGGCGCGAACGGCGAGAGTGACCTCATTCTCAGAGTCTGCTCCTTGTGTCTGAGGGTTTTTCACAATGTCATTGATCTTTGTCTTCAAGATCTGGATCTGCTGTTCGACTGTCTCAGCGAGGCCGGCGGCGAGAGATTGTCCAGTAGTCTTGACGTGCTCAGCGACCATGCGCTCGGAAATCTCAGCGACCCTCTCCTCGATCTCGAGCGCGCCTTCATCTGCAAGGGCAGCAAACTTATCCTGCCACATGGCTAGGTCCTGTGCAACTATCTCGCGAGCAGCCTTCCGCTTGTCGCTGTCGTTGTCACCAGCAGGTGGGGCTTGAACAGGATGGAAATATTCTTCATCATCCACAGCAGCCGACTCCGAGGCTACGTTGGCAACAGTTTCGGTAGCTCTGCCCTTCTCGGTCTCAATGGAGACAGACTGCGACTCGATAGTCGCGGCTTGAGAGGAAGGTTTGGCAAAAGCAGACTCGACGGGTTCCTTGATCTCAGCGCTATGACGTTGTCAGTCAGGATCAAGTTGAGCGTCCATCATACTTACGGCTCTGGCATTGCGTCTTTGACAGAGTTCATGGTCTGCTGGGTCTTGTTCTTATAACGTCCCAAGCGCTCACCGATGCGGACAAGCTGAGGCTCCACGTTCTGAACATAGACCATACGAAGTTGAGGCCATACTGTTGCGTCCAAAAAAGCATAGCTTTTGTTCCAGGTCCAGTAGGCAGCTGGTAGTGCCGAGTTGACTGCAAAGTCGGATGCGACATTGTAGCTCTGAACAGCATACGGCTCAACAAAATGATAACCAGGAAGAACATATTCGTGGTAAGCCACGGCCCCGTTCTTGGTCGCAGTCGCGTAGTACGGTCCAACCGCGCTTTGGACTTGTTCGATAAGAGGAGCTGCCTTTTCCTGATACTGGGCGTACGATACCTCTCGGATATGGGCCAGGCGAGGTTCGCCGTTCTGCTGCCACTGCGCAAGGCCTTGCTGCATCGCCTTGTCGATCCAAGGCCCTCCATAATGGACAGCATACTTGCGTGAGGGTTGAATGACCGCCTGGTCAACAGTATCGTAGTATGGGCGTGCGACATCGACATAGGGTGCGGCATAGCGTTCGTAGTAAGGTGTCGCGTGAGGGAGAATCATCTGCTTCGCCTGGAAATAGGTTTTGCAGACGTACGGGGAGGTCTCGTCGCAAGCATCCAGTGATGGTGGGCACCGAAACAGGACGGTGAATATTGTGGCCCACGTTGTCAGCCTATGTGAGGTCAGCGTCACAATGCTTGTTGGCAAGATTGTCAAGAGTCCTTACCGAGCAATGATACTGAAAAGAGAGGCGAAGAACCCGCGTCTCTTCGGACTCGGTTTCCTGCTAGCGGTGGCGCCAACTGCTTTCCCGTTCATCCTGCCGTTTCGCTGTATTGAGCTGTTCGCAGCCTTCAGCTGGCCATTCGTATCGACCGCCATGGTGATTTGATCAAGCAGTAAGGGCCAGGGACGAGGCTCACGCGTCGCTTTTGCCGTGCGCTGTAAGGATGATGCTGATCTCAAAACAAGCCTTTCGACGCGTTGATGCTGATAATACCTAGCGTTCGCGCGATCAACAGTGCTTGCTTCAGCAATCGCGAGATCCAGCCTCTTTCGTATTGGGATTCAACGACAATCTTAACGTCCAGTATCGTGCTGCTTGAACAGGACAGCGTTGCAAAAGTCGGGAGCGTGTCAGAGATGCGACAGTTGGCGACAGGGGTTATGTTATCAGCTCTACAGCGAGGCTAGATAGCTAACTGTCGACCCACTCGAAAGTCGCGAGTTTGGGTTTTTGGTGACAAGATCTCTGGAATCGCGGGTGCACGGCGGAACCAAGGGTATATGAGGAGAGGGAGTGTCTCAAGGCCCAGTCGTGTATCGGTATGACGACGTGGTGATAAGGCTACAGCTGCACAAAGCACGTAGATAGGCGGTGGGCTGATGGTTCGACGAGATGGGCGATGATGCGCGTGAAATCAACCGATTTCTTGGAAGCTGCAGCTCAGTGTGGCGCTGGTAAATGTGGCGCCAAGTCCTCTACCCCTACCTTCGAGACCGGTAAATGGAGTCTGTGTGAGAGCACGCGCGCTTTTATTTGATCAAAATTCGTTGAAAAAGCCTGCTACTACAGTGAGTATGTGCTGTGCGGCCCTGCTTCCCTTTAGTCACACGAATGCATCTATCACTCCGTCGTCGGTCCTGTTTGTTGCGATCATGCATGTGGTGCTCAAGAATGTGGCTGGTGTAGTCGCAGGCCCCACCTACGTCATCCAACAGCTTCGTTGTCTTGAAAGTTGCATGAGCCAACAGATGAAATCGCAGCCGGCATGGCGTTTTGAAGCAATATTACTTAACAGGTTGAAAGCGGTCATGTCATGCTTCTAAGTTGACCACATTCTAGGGAATTCAGGGCGTTGCCGCGCAATTGGGCTCTCGCGTATCTCGATGAAATTTTTTACTTGCTCCCATACAAACGAATTTGCGATCAGTGTCATTAGCTGCGTCTGTATCGGACACGATTGATACAAAACTTCGAGAGCATGAGAAATGAACCTCATCGTAAAATACCACTGGACCGAGAAACGAAACACCACCATCCTCTGTGGTGACACAATGTGACGCCGATCTATTGAGAACCAGAATTTGGGATCATCTGCAGGGTAGGTGTGAATCCTGTGACGACCCTATATTAAGATACCTAGGCCAGAGGTATCGACAGGTCGTACTTTTGGCCCACTCGTGGCTAGACCCACCACCTTTGACAAATGCTGGTGTCAGAACCGAACGATGCGAATCCCAGATGACGTTCACGTGACTGGAAATGTGAGGTGCTCGAATGCGCTGGGGAATCGCGCTCACACAAACTATTTTCGATCCAAGACAACCTGTCAAACGAGCTTTGAATTTACTTTCCTTTCCCTTCCTTGTTTTTGTTCTCTTGCGAAGTCTCTAGGAGGCCGTGGGTGAAGGCACAGACCGTTCCAAGATTCGATCATGCTCCACGAACTCCGCCCAACGAATAGGAGGAGATCGGTTGATACGCCCTCATTACATCTTGGAATCTCCCGGTCCCTCGGACAGGGTAAAACAAAGGGTCAAGTCTCTGCCTAAAGAAAACGGCTTCAAGAAACATGACCATGAATGCGTTGCCATGACTTCATCATCATTAGAGTGTGCGATCTTTAACTTCCCTGCACGCCATGCAGAATCTGAGACATTGTGTGTTACTGCATTTGAGTCAATGTGCTGTGATCTTGCCGAGCCCTTCTTTGGTATTCAGGTAGAGGGGTCTTGAGCCAATAGCTGGCCGAGTACGACTGCAGGAATGTATAGACTCTCAGAGACGCTCAGTGTCTACATACTGCCTGTGAGTCTATTTCTGTACAAGTCGGTGAAGCGGATCACAATGACTAAGTTCTCGTCAGTCGCGAAAAGGCAGGGATTTGTCCCCCTCAATAACGTGTGATGGTTACTACAGAGTTGGGCAAGGATCTAGCATCTGAAACTCATTGCATCGAATTTTGGGATCAGTTCGACAGCTGTATCGCTGGTCGAGTACCCCTCCCTGTCTGCCACTCATCGTGCCCTCACGCCCTCTTCCACTCAAAGCTGACCAAAACCGGATTATGGTCCGACAAGATGTTTCCATCGGGCTGCAGAAAGTCCTCGGGAACGTAATTGAAGTCCGATGCCCGCAATTCTATGCCGCCCCCGGATCGATAGCTGCGCACAGAGATTAGAAAATGTCTGACCCAGATTCATTGCCCTGAAAGCTTCTCTTTCTTGCGTCCCCCATTCTCCTTATTCGCACAGAGTCAAGCGTGCCAGGGACTGTAGCTGAAAGAACTTACAAAACCTTATCCACAATCTCACACTCGTTTCCTGCCGCGGGATTGGCACACGCATCGGCCTGTGCCCCCTCAACAGGAAGTGTGCCTCCCTTCACCACCTCAATCCAGGCATCCTGGAACTTGGCGTCCAGAAGCTTCGTGACGCTTCTTCCGTTGTTCGTATACCTATCGTTCGTATCGCCGCCGATAATCACCGGTACCTCTCGCGAGTTTTGCTCCACGTATGCCAGGATCTGGTTGATCCCTGCAAGACGAGCCGCCACGTCGTCGCGGTTCGAGCCAGCGTCGGCGTGGAGGTTGTAGAGATGGAGCTCCGTTCCGGCAAACGGCATGCGCATAAATGTGAAGCCTTTTGGGGTGAGACAGTCCCCAGAGTTGAGAGAGCACCGATCCCATCTGTCCCTCTTGAACACTTGATCCTTAGCATACGGCCCACCTCGCCCCATTTCCAGGTTACCGTAATCCCACTCTGGCCGTCTGATCAGGGTATTCAAACCATCGCCGATGGGAACAGAACCAGAAGTTGGTGTCCGTACGGGATGTGTATCAGTTTCGTAAATGTACGCATGAAAGGCGAAATCCTCCTGAAGGTGAACAATGTCGTAGGGTTCGGAGGAAAGACGCGATCCTATGAGACGAGAATTATCTTCTTTCTTCCCGGGAATATCATTGTTGTTGAAGAAGGGGGGAAGCCCGGCTACATTGTAGGTGAGGAAAGTGAACGATTCCCCGAGCCCGGAGGTCACAAAAAGCAGTTGGACAAAGAGGGTGCGGATAGCCATGATGATCGGTTGAGGTTATTGAGGAACAGGAGCTGTCTGTTGTCGGACCTGTGTCTGTCGCCTTCTGGGGAGGAGCGCGATCGCCGCTGATATAAATGTTGCGGATGGAGGGCCATATGTGTGTCATCCTGGCCCTTAGCACCAGCAGCGTTGCATGGGCAAGAATTGTTTGTAATCATCATGAAAACTAGCCGCGCCAAAATAGGAATGCATCGTCCGCAACAACTTGCAGACCTATATGTTTCCCTTCTAATGCACACGTGCAATTGCAAATGCAATTGCGAATTCCGTCACATTCGGATGCTGGTGGCATTGGACACGGGAGTCGACGCATAAACGAATATCTCCTTCCCGATGGGGCAGGAGGTTGCCTTGACCCTGCTCGAACATCGAGTCGGCATGCGGGATCGCCTCGCTGAGTTTACATACGTGGACAAGTGCCGGAAGATTGCCAATCATGGAAAGGACGCGCGCGCACGTGGGTACAACGCTACAAGGGTTGTTTTTCGCGAAAGTGACTTTGGCGCAAAGCGTCCTGTGTTGAGTGGCTAGGTGTCTGGCGTGACAGGCGTCTCAACCTTCATGCGCAATGCTCTAGACACGAGCCAGCATCTCAGACATCCCTCCATATGCCGGCATGCTCCACACTATTTGGATAATACAAAGTCCGTGATGCGCAACAGCCAGATCCACCTATATCCGCGCCAGACAAGTTCTCAGTACAGTGGAGTCTCGTTAAAATCCGTACTCATGATCGTCGACCGAGATCATTGTCCCATCCATATCCCTGGAAGGATACTCTGAAGTGCGTGTGGGCTTCTACGTCTCCGTTTTTCAGGTCGACGGTTCGCCGCCATACGAGACGAGGGCTGCCCGGGCGACTCGGCCTTCAGCATGGTGTTTCGGATGGACATGACGCGCCAATCAATCTGTGTCTTCGTATCTTGGCGGCGCCGTGTTTCGTATGTTGTTCTTGGTCGAGTAGTCGCGTAGTCGAGTGGTTGAGATGGTCAGTTGAAGTGTTTCCGTTTTGCACAAAATGGACCTCCCCCTCCAGACTCCTCACTCGTTCATCCATCTGCACCAGCATTAATCTTCCTCGTTCTGGTCGGCATTTTCAAGTCGGGAGGCTCCATACCTCGCAGGACTGCCTCAACCCCTAATTGTCCCTCGCCCTTCAATTGCGCCCAATGTCTCTCCAGCTGTGGCTCCCTTACAATGAGCTCGAATCCACAGAGAAAGCAAAAGCTAATTTCCAGCCTCGCCAACTCTACTTCAGTCACACCGCCCACTTTGGCAACCTTCTTATGCGAGTATGAGAGGTCTTCAAGAGCCTTCATCGCGACGCGAAGACCTGCAAGGACAAGACGGTGGACATTTCGCTTCGTGACGGGAATGGTCCGCTCACGGACGGCAAGGCGATGAATGTAGAGAGAGGTGGCGAGGTAGACGGCAGTACTCATGGGGCAATAGTGATGCAGACGCGCGAGATAGGCTGTTACGGAGATTGGGGGCGCGTTCTTGCTGTAAAATTTGCGTGTAATCGCCCCATGTTGCAGATTGAGGGGCTTTGAGTCGTCGCCGATAACAATGTAGGGCTCTGGTTCGGCATGTACGCGAGGAGGAGACGCCACCTTCTTGAGTTGGACGCCATCGACATCGTCGCCTTGGGTGAGACGGGCGGACGAACTGGCCTGCAAAACAGTCAGCGATCAGGCGTATACTCTGATGCTGATTCAATACGAGCTTACCCTTTGTCTGGCTGACTCCGCGGCAGCTAGCCTTGCAAGATCGCGCTCACTGTTGGTCCTCGCAATGTTTTCCTTCTCGGCCTGCATGCCACTCATCTGCGGATCAGTCGCAACCTTGAGCGGCGGGGTGGGAGGGACATCACCCGTCATGAGGACGAGGACTTCCAGATTGGCGCTCAACAATTTGAGCGCTTCTGAGGCAGGGACCTTGAACAGTGCATGCTGTTCGGGGGCGGATGCTATAGAATCGACGGCGAGAGCTTCGACGTCGCAAAGATGTGGATCGGAAGATGGTACAGGTGGAGGGGGCAGACCGCCATTGGTGCTTTCGGTCTGCAGCTGGATGGTAGACTCGCCGTCGTCGGCGGTCGCTTGCATCGTTACCGTCGTCGTTTCGGACATGATGGATGACGATCGAGGACAAAAATTTCCTCCAGTGCGGGCACCTTGTGGAAAGGTGAGAGCAAAGATGGAAACTATGCGCCGGTGATAACGATAGCGGATCGGATGTGGAGTATAGTCAGTATGCTGGCTTCGGGTGCGGCGGCCGGCGTGGTTCCCAGGATGGACGGACTGTTGGGCCGAGGGTAACAAAGGGGCTTCCGGATATGAGATCGGGTCGCTTTCATTGTTTGCTTGCAATGACTTGTTGTCGAATGTTGGAAAGAATCGAGGCTGCAGTTGCTGCCGGGGCGATGAGGAGCGCCGTTTGCGGATCGTATCCAAAAATCGAATCGTCACGCGCTGAACACCGATGGATCGCGGGGTAGCACGGTTTGGGAGGCGAAACTCGAGATATTATGCTGTGTACCTTGCTAAACCTGGGAACGAGACTGCAGACGCTCTGCGACTGCTATCCGCTGCTTCGTACAGTAAATCAATCGTGGGAACGTGATGTGGTTGAGGGCATTAAGTTCTGAACGATCTGAGGAGAGAGAGAGAGAGGTAGTCTGGTCACCCTGAGGTGGGGTTCTCGCCGAAAAGGTTACCGATGCCAAGTGGAGACGGGATCGTGTGGTGCCGGAAAGATCACATGGAAATTAAATGACGGTTGCCTTGAATTGGTTCCGACATTGAGACCGCGGAAGTCAATCTCATTGATGAATGGATGAATGGATGGATGAAAGCATGAATGAATGATTCGGAAAAATTGTGAGAGCTTGCCTCGAGGAGCAGAGAAGAAGACGTGAAGAAAGCGGCTGCTGCGCAAGTTTGATAGCACGTTGTTCAGGAGGGGCGAGTGTTCGTCGCGACCAGGGCGCCACGGGTAACGAGGCGCTAAGGACTTAATTTGGCTTCAGGTCTAGGCAACACGCGTATCAAAAGCGACAACGATTGAAGGAGTAAAGTAGATGAGGGCTTGATAATGTAGATCTGGGCTGCCTGCAGAGTGAACATCGCGTCACGGTGTATGAAATCACATTCAGCAAGAGCGCTCCCTCATTCCCTGTTCCTTCCTTTGTTCCGCGCAAATTGGCTATGGCGACGCGCGGCTGCCTGGAACAAGGGTCGCGCCTGCTTCACAGGACTCGGTGCTCAGGGTTAGGGCTATATGCCAGTATCTCCTGGGTGGAGCTCTCAATCGAACCATTGTTCATCACTTTCATCTCTGAGAATCCATCTACTCTACATGTAGGTAGGTAATTAGTCGTCCATCACCATGCAATTTTTCTTCTTCCTCTATCAACATCCGGAGACAACTTTGCAATCCACCACCGTTGTCTGACCGTTCTTCACCCTCTCGATCGCATCTTTCAGCACGCTCTGCAGCTCAGATGCCTTCTCGACCTTCACACCATGGATTTCGCCATGCGCGGCTGCCTTCGCAATTCCGGCGTAGTCGGGTGATGGCTCGAACGAAAGGTTGATATCCGCATTGCTCGCTTTTGATCCAAGGCCGTCTGGGTGCACAAGAAGCAGAGATCTCCTAGGCGCGTGCCACCCTATGATGTCGGATTAGCATGGCGAGGTGCGTGCGACGCTGTGCATCGAGAAAGAAGGAGAGACTCACCGTTGTTGTTGAGCACCACTGTGAGGATCGGGATCTCATATCGCCTAGAGATCCAGTACACACTGCTCGGCACCGAGAACATAAAACAGCCGTCCGCAACAATTTGTACGACAAACTTGCCCTTGCCCTTACCACCATGCTCAGCATCAGTCGCCATCTTGATGCCCAGCGCGCCACCGCCTGACCACCCTAAACCACCGCCTCCGCAGTTGATCCATTGTCCGGGGCGCGTGGCTTGCAGCGCGTCGGAGACAAACACTGTGTTAGTGACCGCCTCCACAGCGAAGATGGTGTCCTCGGGGCACAGATTTCGAAGCACGGACGTGAGGTGCGACGAGCCGAACGTGTCGTCTGGCAGAGCGTCTGTTCGCTTGGCGATAGCCGTCATCATCTTCTTGTACACCGCAAGCCTCTTCTCGCCAGCCTCCTCTTGCTCTTTCGCTACAACCTTCGATGCCGTCTTTCCGTCCGTAAGCTCGGCTGTTAGCTGTTGAATGGCGACCAATGTGTCCGCCTTGTACCTGGCATTCGAATTGATGTAAAACAGCGGCATCATCTGCTTCAGCGGATCGATGTCAATGTGAAAGACTTGCGCATCCTCACGAGGCTTGCACTGTGTCGTGATCCATGGCGTATCGCAGTCAAGCACGACGATCACGTCGGCTGTCTTGATCGCGTCGTCGTTGCCGAACCGCAGACCCCTCCAGCCGGGGTGGTCGGCGGGGAAGGCCATCTCTGACCCGGCACAGTCTACCACACGCAAACCTTTGATCGTGTCGGCAAGCTTTGCCAGCGCTGGAGGAATCTCGTGGTTGCGTCCGCTGTACCCTGTGACCAACAACGGCTCTTTGGCTCCCGCAAGCGCCTCAGCGATTCTTGACACCGCACCTGTAGGAAGACCTCCAAGCTCAACCGGTGCCCAGTGTTCCTCCTTCAGCTCCTTTCCTACTGGCACGTCCTCCTCCATGACCTCGCGCGCTGCGCAGAGATACACTGGCCCACGAGGCTCGGTCTTCGCAAACTGCATAGCGCGTCCAACCATCTGTTTGATGTTCTTACCCGTCTTAATCTCCGCCGAGTACCGACAATACTGTGCCACGATTGCTTTCTGATCAGGCACATCTTGGATCCAGTGGATGAACTCGGTGCGGGACCCGCGCATCTCGCCTTCGAGGGTGAAGGGTGAGAGGCCTGCGAAGAGGAGAACCGGCGCGCGGCCAGTGGACGCATTGTGGATGGCAGCTCCAAAGCCTTGAGTACCGACGTCGACGTGGACGAGCACCGCTTGAGGCTTGTTGGTGAGGCGAGCATAGCCGTCGGCCATGGAGAGTGCGACCATCTTGTGGCTTTTAGTGGACATTCTTGGCACTCTAGAGCGAGAAGACGTACCTCGTTCGGACATGTGATAATGTTAGGAAACTTTGCTGATCCTTCCTTCTTCGCCTTTGCCATTGCTTCGATAATGGAGGGGTGGTCACTCCCCAAATTGACAAAGCAATGGGTCACGCCGGTTTCCCATAGTGCCTCGAAGAAGGCTGAGGAGGCGGTATACATGGCCGAGCTGTCCTGTACGGATGTTGACGCACTCCTATGCGAGCTGGGTGAGGTCTGCAAGGGGCTCTGCTGAGCTTGTCTATGCTCGGTAGGGTTTTGTTTGGATGCCGAGAGCGAGTTGGACAAGGCGCGGCTCGCAGTAGCGATGATAGGCCTGTTGATCGATGGGAGGCGAGAACGTGTCAAGGGAGCAAGTGACCTAACTCCTCGTAGCAAGGTCATGGTGCTGCGTCTAGTAATCTCTGTGAAGCGCCTCGAGTAAGTCTGATGTGCTACTGTTATCATCCCAGGGCTTCTCTGTGATAGCCCAAGTGTGAAGGCACTTACACGTATGATTGGTTTTACCTGACCTCGAGGCTTGATATGTTCGAAAGGAGTGTAAGAAAGAGAGAGCAGGAAAGAAGAGTGAATAAATTAGTAGCTGCTCTGCTCGCTTTGAGCTCCGGATAGCTCAGGTCACGCATCTGGGATGATCTCACCCGTGTTTGCAATGCAGCTCTTATCTAATGGCATTTCCTCATCCGTGTTAGTGACCAGCATACACCTTTCGGCTCTCGCATTGTCGCAGACGAATCAACGTTCAAGCGCTTCAAGTCAGATGGAGCTGAGCTTCGGCTTTCAAACTACGTATGAGAGATGGGCTCGTGTGGCACACGCAGCGCTTGTGCTTGTGCCGAGGCTGGCCGGACGGGGGATGACAAGGTCTCGGCGCTCGGCGCTCCGACAGATGGGGAATCCGGGGAACGCGGGGTCAATCTGATGATCAAAAGATGGGAATGTGGGTCTTTTGTGTGTGAAAGACGTCCCGGGGTCCTGTCAAAAGGTCGTAGAATCCATACGTTCGACGGTTCGAGTCCCCTGAGAGCGTCATAGCGTGGGGAGGCCACTGTGGACGATTACACACAGAGCTCACATCACGGGGATGTTGCTCGGACCGAAGCCTCAAACCCTCAAGGCCATCCAGCTTGCTGAGCAAGAGCCACGTGCAGTTTGAAGATGGAGGCTTGAAGCCTCTGATTTATTGTGTCGTGTATTCGCAGGTGTGTTGGATATAGCAGTGAGCACGAACAAGAATATGATTTTCAGTCGGGTTTCCCAAGTTATAGGTACGAAGCACTTTTTGCGATGAGTTGCTCTATTTTCCATTTCGGCTATTCGACACTGCTTATCAGACATCAAGGTTGACCCCGAATGAACATCGAAGAATCGAGAGGCACAGGCAGCCTAGGACCAAAGGCGTAGATCCAACATCATCGCGACAACAACCTGGCTGGGCTACTTTCGTGCCTTTGCAGGTGTCACACTTTGTGGATTATGAAAGATGTCATTCGGATCCCAATCACGCTTCACCTTTCGGAGCTCTCCCAGCTTGTCCCCCCAGTACAGCCTCTGTCCCTCTTCAGAGGTGTATTTCGGGTCGACATACCCTGCATACGCGCTTTGCGCCTCCGGCGCGCCCGCTTTGATCCGGTCGTGCACACCCTCTAGGAACTTGCGCGTGTTGCCGCTCACTCTAGGAAGACCAATAGCGTACGACTGGTAGAAGAATAGCTTGTCGCGATGGGGGTACGAAGAGTATTCGGACGGAGTATTAATGACGCCGCCCGTTGAATCCCAGATAATGAACCAGACCATTGTGCCACGGTCGGTCGAATCGATAAATGAAAAGAGGTCGTCGATGGCAGATGAGGAGAGCTTGTCTTTCTCTCGAAAGGCCAGGGACTTGGAGTAAAAGGGCGTGGGAAGCCCGCTCAACGTAAGAGCAGAAGTCTCTGCCTCATGTGCCAGTCCGCCTAACCAGTCCGTCACGTTAACAGCTAGCTTTCCTCCAGAGGGCATCTTGTTTGGAATGCCAGTCTTTCGAAACTCATCTTCTGTGCCGTAAAAGGTGCCAGTGATCAGAGCCCCAAGCGGCTGTGCTATGAACAGCGTGGAAAATCTCTTGTCCATCTCTGGATCAATGATCAAGTCCTGCCACTGCTTCCAAACTTGGGCCATGTCCTTGGGTCGGCCGAAAGAAAAGTGATAGGAGTACTCAACTACGGTGCCCGGTTCTGGGTGGGTTCTTAGGATGAACTCTGTGATCACGCCGAACGAAGCGCCCGCACCGCGGAGAGCGAAGAAGAGGTCACGATTTTCATGTTCGGAGGCACGCTGGATTTTCCCATCGGCCGTGACGACCTCGACTTCGACTACGTGGTCAAGCGTAGCCCCCCACATACGAGACATGGCACCAAGTCCGCCCTAACAAGGTCAATAACGGCTCCCAAGTAACAGCAGTGCACGAGAGCGAAACACTCACAATCGTCGCATGCCCGCCGAGACCGACGCTAGGGCAAATTCCATGCGCAATTGCGCGCCCTCCAGATTTGTGCAGCTTCTCATCGAGTTCACTAAGGCGGTGGCCGGGGCCAGCTGTTGCGTACCATGTCGTTTTATCCATCGCGAAATGCTTCATGTTGATCATGTCGATTACTACGACGCCA
Organism: Parasarocladium wereldwijsianum; assembly: GCA_036250105.1. Classification (NCBI taxonomy): domain Eukaryota; kingdom Fungi; phylum Ascomycota; class Sordariomycetes; order Hypocreales; family Sarocladiaceae; genus Parasarocladium; species Parasarocladium wereldwijsianum. The sequence goes on along the minus strand of JAXOUE010000098.1, from coordinate 47,972 downwards.
TCTTCGCCGCCGAGACCGTAGTTGCCGTATGAATGCCCACCGGACCTTGCTTGCACTTTCATATCACTTTTCACTGCGCAGTTGATTGCTCTGCTGACGTCTTCGGCAATGTCGGGACGGAAGACAGCTGCAGGCTCGACTGGGATGTCAAGATTGTAGGGTTTTACCCAGGATATCTGATAGAGAGGCGTCTCGGGAAAAGCGACGCAGTCAGTGCGACCAGCGCACACCTTGCGCAGGCAGTCTGCAAGAGGCGATGATGGTGTGTTGCCCATCCTGGAAAGTGTCGAGGGTTAACAAACAAGGAGTAAAGAAAGACGGCGTCGATTGCGAGCTACTTGAACATGTGTTGAGATTGCGACTAGGAGAAAGTCAAGCGATGCGGAGCAATGGATAGGTTCATGGTAAAGTATACGGGAGTCTCGGTCGCTTTAGGATTCAGGGATGAGCATAATGCAGTGTAACACATCGCGTTCGAGTCAAAGATACATGATTGGGGGAATGTGCATCACTGAGTCGTCTGAAAGCGACAATTAGACCTAACGACTGCAAACAACATGAGGGCGGTGACTTCCCAGCCGGCCAATAGAAGGATGGATGGATATCCTGGTCGGCAGGAACCCCCTGACAAACTTTCATGGTCGAGTAGAAGTCCCAGGAACTCGACAATCTTGGGAAACCTGCAGAATAGCTACACAGAGCTGCCGTAACAGTACGCTGGTGTGTTTGATTGGCCAGGGAACCCAGAGTATCATTGCAGCACACATGATGCCCAGAAACCCTGGAGCGGGTTGTGCTATGCAGCAGTAACTTGACACTTTTCTATTAGGATTTCCTTTTTGTTCCTTGAGGAGTCTTGGGCTTGCTTTGTTGCTGCTGTATCATGCAGACTTACGATCGCGTATCACCTTTGTCTTCTCTTATATTACAGCGATGAGCCCCGTCTCACAGGGACTCTGCTTCACTTGTTTGTTCCTGGGTTTTCTCCTCATGTTTCTGCAAGGTGATCCGCGGAAGAGAAATCCGGTCTGCTCTAAGCAAACAATGCGTCTTGCGTAGAATGATTGGACCAATCGTGGGAGAAGGTTGCCAAATCGACAGGGATGAGAATGGTCGTGCAGGGCAGGAGCGAAACGCCGCTTTATTACGACGTTGCTCAATCATCCACAGCTCCTGCCAGCGGCGAGCTAGCCTCGCAATGGCCTGCCTGTTGACAATGTTTTCAGAGTGAATTCCGTTACTTCACTGAGGTAGCGTACATCGGTATCGACATTGCACCCATGTCTTCTTTGATAATACCACTTCAAGATCGTCTTCAGATTAGTTCTGTTGCCCTTGGCCGTGCTCGGTCGATAGGAAAAGCAGATTCCCTTATTCTAATGTCGGTGATGGCGGTCTTTAAGGAGGACTCCGATTGAACTAGGTGCCCCCGGTCTCACGATGCCAGGACTGAGGTTAAGCATGGCTATGTATGGCGCCTTCACCTTTGCCTTCTGAAGTCAATCCCATATGTCTGATTTCTGTTGACGTTGGTGAATATTTCAACAGCATTACCCGCACATATTGAAGAATTATTTTCTACAGACTTCGCATTTTGCAAGCCTTTCTCTTTCCAGACAGCACTGGAATTTTAGTATTGTTTCTCAACTTCTGTAAGCGCCTACGCTTCAGCCCGCCGATCTCGCCATTTCCATATTCGGAGCGTCTGCGGCCAAAGTTGTGGCCGAAACATTGAAGACCATACAAAGTCACAAAGTAACCAAAGAGAATTCTTCGAACCAACCACATTCAGTGATGTCCAGATCAGCCTCAATTACATGAGGACTTTTGCGAAAGCCTCTCCAAGGCCAAAATCTGTCAACCAGCGTTCCATGGCCTGCATATCGCCCCTGTTGCCCCGAAATCCCCTTCTCTCGCCTAGCAAAGGATCATCCGTCACTTCCGTCATCGCCGAAAATACACGACTCTCCAAGTTGCTTTCGCGATACCTTTCGCTAACTTTCTTGTGATGCGCGGGTATATCGCCCCAGCTCTCCGTCTTGATGAATCTCATATAATCATCAATCTTCTGGGATCCGCCTTCTACACATAACAGACCTGGCTTTCCAGCGTACAGAAAGCCGGTGATGCCATAAGCGGGGGCGTTGATGACAAAGTCGTCGCGTTTGGAGCGCGTTGAGATGGAAGGGAAGTAGAACCATACCCGGACGAGAGGTTCATCCCGAACGTCACTTGGTATTGCTGACGAGACTGTATCGGTACTCTCGAATAATCGCAAGGCTACCTCGGGAATTGAGTACAGCGTCGTGAACAAGTCCTCAACGTCCTGCGCCGCCCCCTGGTTCAGTTCAGCCGTAGCTGCCTTGCTCAGCCACGGCGGTTGCTGGGCCCTGATCTGCGCAACAGGTGCATTATTCACTTGTTCTGTAGTCTTGGTGAAGAAAGGTATCTTGATCTCTAGGGTCAAGGTTTTGTCTTCGGTCTCCGGTATCGGCATTTTCAGCGTCAGCGTGACCCAAGGTGCGCTCTCAAAGTCCGGTGTCGAAGCATTCATAGCCGCCTGTCGTATTGACGCGATGCACTCAGTGGAGGAGTCATCCATGCGTATTTGTTCTTCAGGGTACATTGCAAGCAAGAGATCAACCTGCCCGATCTGATGCTCGAGCAAGTCGTGGGGAAGAAAATACCATGTCAGCTGTGCCATGGCTTCGGACGTGACGGGCCAACACTCTGAACGGAAGTGATATGATCCTATCAAGTTGATAACACAGCGAGGATCATGTAGGTGGAAACGCTTTTACTAGTTCCATGTTCAATACGGTGAATCGAAGGCGTCGCTTTGTTATTGGCAAAGTTTTTGTCGTGTAGGGTTAGGGTTCAACGAAGCCGCGACCGGAGAGAGGACCCGAGATTCATGTTTGGCGTCTACCCACTGCAGAACCACTCGAGGTAGCATGCTAAATTTAAACAAACACGGCTGAAAGTCTACGAAATCACGGTGAGCATGTGGAGGTTTGGTCGAAATACGATTCTGATTCAGACGAATTGACCAGTGCGCCATGTGCGCTCTTATTTGCGAAACACCAGGATTAACCATGCCATAAGCCTGTATGCCACCACAATAGCAATGATGATTCCAATCCACAGGCCCTCTTTTCCCTGGCTGATGTCGAATTGCTTCAAAACAGCCTCACCTGCAATCATTCCCTCGGAACTTAGCCTGCTGGGATACATGCACTGCCAGCCCTTACCGTCTGGCGCCTGCGCACAGTCATAATCCCTATGCGCAAACTCGTTGACCATCATGCCTTGAAAGACATATGCTTGGTAGTCGATGTAGTGAAAAACGTATTTCCAGAAAGGGTTCAGAATAGTCATTGGAACGAGGAATCCATTGACGCACATCCAGAGGCCGTTGCTGAATGCTGTGATAGCAAGTGCAATCACAAAGATTGGGAAGATGGACGAGATGAAGACGACCAAGCTCTCAGCTGCCAAGAGATCCAAAAACAGCCACATGACGTACTTCATGAATGCTGAGCCATCGGGTCGGAAGTTTGACAGCCAATACTGGACAATTGAGAAAAGCAGCGCGATCAGAAACAGGAATGGCGTGCCGATCAAGAAGTTGGAGATCATGAAAGCAGCCGGCTTTGCGAGTCCGTTCGCACGCTCACTGTGGAAGGTGTGCAGATCTTCCAGGAACGAGGGAACGTAGGCGACAGCCATAAAGGACATGAACGCGCCTCCAAAAAAGATAGCGTTGATGAATGGCTGAATGTACTTTTGCTCCGACTGCAGACGGAGGAAGACGGTGCCCATAAGGATAGCGAGGCAAAGGTACATTGCGATTCTGATCCCGTATGGCAGGACATCGCGTCGAGCTTTGATCCAGGATCGATTCAGGAAGACGAGGATCATTGTGAAGGAGCCAGGTCCGGTCGATCTGTGGTGCGCAATGGCTTGTGAGTCACTTCTAGAGAGGGCAGATATCTCTGCCCTCGTCTTCAGATATTCCTGCGACTCGTTCCATCGTTTTGTAATTTCCTGCACGCGGAGCTGACTGCCTCCGTGCTTATCGATGTCGGTATTGATCAGATCGAGCAAAAACTCGGGTGCGCTCGTCTGCGGGGGGATAACATGACCATTGCTCGCAAAATAGTCTGTTGCTTCAGCTACAGGTCCGAAGTAACATGTCTTGCCCTTTGAAACCAGGCAGAGCTTATCGAAAAGTCGAAAGGTTGCAGTGGAGGGCTGATGGATTGAGGCAATGACAATGATCTATTCTTTGTTAGCTTGTTGTCGCTCTAGGATTCTACAAGAGTATATGAACTGACGTTGTTGCGCCTCGCGACATTACGAATATAGCTCATGACTTCAAATGTTGTCGTCGAGTCCAACCCACTTGTCGGCTCATCGAGGAAAAGAACCTTTGGGTCCGTGATAAGTTGACTTGCGACACTGAGACGCTTCTTCTGACCACCACTCAAGCCCTTCTTGATTGGAGTGCCGACAATGGTGTTTGCTCGAGCCTCAAGGCCGAAGCTGTAAATGAGCTCGTCGATCCGGCGCATTGCTTCGGTCTTGCTCGTAGATCTGGCCCTGTCAGTCTGTCGTACATGTACGGTTTGGCGCGGGGAAACGTACTTGGGCAGTGACAATTTCGCGGCGAACATGATGGTTTCCTTTACAGTCAAGCTGCCGATCAGCTGATCTTCTTGCTCGACATATGCCGAAAGCTTTCGCATCGTGTCTAAAGTAACGAGCGACCCGTTGAAACGTATTTCGCCGGTTTGCTTGGCCTTTGCAGCCGGGTTGCGGTGAGCGAGTGCATTAAGCAGTGTCGTCTTGCCCGATCCAGATGGGCCCATGAGAGCCAACATCTCGCCGCTGTGAACACAACCGGCTGCATCGTCGAGAATGTTCAGAGGACTCTTGGTTGCGCGATCAGGCACCTCCACGGTTAGAGATGACCACGTGAAAGAGCTTCTCGAGGATGAGGTGTGAAGGTGATGGTCTTGTTGTAGACCAAGTTCGACATCGTCCGGTCGGTACGATTGATGACCCTTTTCGCGATGAAAATCCATCATCTCTGATTCGTCTGATGACTTTTGGTTTGGGTTTGACCAGGGAGTGATACGCTGCCAATGTGTGCTGCTCTCGGCTGAAAGAGGTTGACAGTTCTGAATCGACTATAGGAACGGGACGCTGCAGCAGACAAAAAGGAGAGTACCTTTAGTATGAATACCATTTCGGATACTGATGCTCGCATTCGTCCTAGGCAATTGAAAATTACGGCTGCATGTCAGCAAAATTCCACAGTGAGATCGCCGACAGTGAAAGTCGCCGACCGGTGAGAGACCGCATGATCATTCCACCCACGACCTAGCCCGAACGTTTGGCTCATGGTGAGGTAAGACGCGAGGATACTGGTCGCCGAGCACAGGAGAGTTTGACCACTCTGCCCATCCCGTGCGTATGGCTGAAGGCAAAGTAAGACAGGACGCAAACTGGCAGGTCGCCGAGGTGGAGTCGACTAAATTTGGACAGTCTGACATGCATCTCTGTCGGCGACCTAGGGATAGTTTCGGAACCGGCCAGCCAATAGGTGCGAGGCAGGGTCGGCGACTGATGGTACGAGATCTGACGTTCGCCGAGCCTCAGCAATCGCCGTCCACTAGGCACTCATTTATCTAGAGGCAACCAGGTAGCCTAGACGAACCCTGTGCGCTTTTCGGGTGAGCATTTTGATGCAGGGCTTCCGGGGATCACGTTCCGTGGTTGCGCAAGGCACAGCCACAGCCTCACAGGGCGAGGGCAAGAGAATAGGGGAGGGAAAAATCGGACTCAAAATTACAAATGACTCGCTCGACAGATCTATGATAGAAAAGAAAAAGTCAAGAGAAAAAGATCGGAAACAAAGCCAAAATGGAAGAAGCGTGATCCAGAAGAGTGACTAGGCCACACAAAGTAAAACACTCAATGGAGACCGCTTTCACCCGTTTCGGCCATGAACTTTTGACAGTTCACCAGCATCTTCACCTGCTCACCAACCTCATCCAGCCTGCCCATGACCTTTTTGTTTCCATCAACAAAGGTCAGGATGCTGTATGGGATGCCGGTCTCGGCACAGAATTCGCGAACGAGACCCTGAGCCTTGCGCAGGTTGTGGCGAGGTACGCGTGGGAACAGATGGTGGACAGCCTGGAACTGGAGGCCACCGTGGATAAAGTCGATCCAGGCAGGACAATCGACATCCATTGTCGTTCGAAGCTGGCGCTGCGCAAAGGACTCGGACTCGCCGAGCGTAGAGGTGGACATGCCCCAGTGAGACAGTGTGATTTGCACGTGCAGAGGCGCCATGAAGACGTGAGAGACCATAACGAAAGCAAAGCGAGTCCACCAATCGGGAAGGTAGCACAGTAGCAGTCTGTAGCCAAAGAGATACCAGTATCCTCCCATTGCTGTCATTTCCATCGGCCGGATCCACCATGCCTTTGTGCTGCCGAGGCCAGTTGAGCGAGAAGAGAGGACGTGGAGCCAGGAGAGGAGGTAGAGGTTGAAACGAGCGATGCCCATGATGGGGTAGTAAGTGTACTTTTGATAGGGGACGAGGATTTCGGCAGCCTTGTCCCAGACAAAGACGAAGTTGTAGTAGCTCGAACGGAGAGACTTGAAGAAAGAGGGGCAGGTGGCGAAGAGAGGGACGTTCTGAATATCGGGGTCATGTTCCTGAATACGTGTTAGTATGAGAGCACCACAACTGTGTGCAAAATAGCAAGATCACGTACTGGCTGGTTGGTGACGAGATGGTGTACATTGTGGCTCGACTTCCACCATCCGATGGAGAGGCCGCAGCAGAAATCGGCGATGAAGAGACCGATCATGGTGTCGACCCAGAAAATGTGAGTGATCGCGCGGTGACCGGCATCGTGGGCCGTGAACATGAGTTGATGCTGAATTCACTGTTAGCTGGGAATTCGGAGACCGCATTCTCGGCTTTCGATATGTTAGAGCTTACCCAAAACAGACCCAGAAAGACACCCGACGTAATGTACCATTCCGTGCGCAAGAGGAAGATGAAAAGACTAAAGAGGGTGATGTATCTCGTGCACTCCTTGGCGTACTCCAGATAGGGACAGTCATACAGACCCAGGTCGATGATCTTCTGATGCATGGCCTGGTACTTTTTCTGGATGCCAGCCTGAACCTCCGGTTCCAGCGAAGGGTATCCATGGAGATCGCGGTCGATCTCAGCGTGCATGGCCCATTCCGTATACTCGTTTGGTGAGAGTTTGCGGTAGATATCCTTCTTGCCGACAGCATCGCCCATCCGCCTTCTCAGGCCGAGCCCAGCTTCGCGTGCCTTTTCAGATGAAACGTCGACATCGTCACAGTCGCTGACTGACGTAACACTGGAAGGGGCCGAGTCGCGTGTCAGGACCGGTGTGAGGAGGTCGGACTCGGTGAGGACGGAATCGGACAGGTCAGAATCATGGTCAGATAGGTAATCACTGTCCATCTGGATGTCAGGACAAGCATCTCTCACGTCACCCCCCTCCTCGAGCTTCCGGTAGACTCCCCCACGAATGGGAGGCACCATGCTTGGCCAGAGACCCGCAGGCTTCCGGCCGATCCGGAAAGCCTTCATCGTGCGAAGGGTCTCCGCGGAGTGTGAACTGCAGCATTATGCGCGTTAGCAAGGATTATTTCCCATGCGATCTGAGGATCATGGCTGGAATGTGAAGTTGATTGGCGCATCTCGCCGTTCCTGTATTAGAAGGGGGATGGTTGATTTGTAAGATAGAGTTGAATATGGTCAGGCGGGCCGCGCCGTAGTCTGGGCTTATTCAGCGACGGATGGAACGCCGACTTCGATGTAAAACAAAAGCAATTGCCGCTCAATTGAGCGTCAAGACTTTTCTGCTTCTGGCAAAGTTCGGCGTTCCATTCCTTCGACGCTTTCCTCTTCCTCTGTTGACCGGGCCTGGTCTTCGCTTCTCACCTTACGCAGCGGCGACATGATCTCCCCGGTCGTCTCACTCTTCGGACGTGCAAAACTCGATGAGCTTTGCGCCATGACAGACGATTGTAGCGAACGGCTGTGCCTTGCACTTGCACTGTATCCTGCATCGAGATACTACACGCCGCGCATTTGCAAATGGAACGCCTGATTTGAAGGTGAATCAAGAGCATGTATCGCCCTCAAACTGCGCGACGGCAAAGACAGGGAAAAGTTATGACTGCACGCAGGCATACTTGGGCAACCATACCACTCGCGAGCACGACCGCAATGATACGAACAAGACGCCGAGCGGCGAAAAGGTAGCCAGGCGAACGACAGGAACAAAAGGGCTAGAAGAATTCCATAGGAAGGGGATTCTTACATTGTCATCTCGTCGGTCGCATCTCGTCCCACCATGTGTTGAATTGCAAGCTTGCCGCCAGGATGCTTTGCGAGCCATGAGTCCAGCTTCAAGACCATGTCCTCGTATACGACAATGACGCCGCCATCTGCGATCAAGCCCTCAACTTGGCGAGGGCTCAGGATATCGTCACGGCCCATCGTTGAGGGTGAGGTGTGGGTGTGTCTTCAATCTCTTGCGGCAAGGAGAAATTGAAATCGAAATCGGGAAGTGCAATGGCGATGCAGACGCAGGGCTGATTTGACGCGCTCTTAGACTTTGAGACAGAGCAACGATGGCACTTGGGACCGAATCGAATGGTTGATATTAGATGCGCTGAGCTGTCGGCAAAACGAATGTAAACAGAAGAGAACGGACAGACTGGTCTGGCGCGTAAGAGGGGATGGAACAGCAAAGGAGGCGAGCAACAGCCTGCTTCAGCGAGATGAATGGAGAGACGGACATGTGAGAGCACCTGACTCCTCGTCTCGTCGCAAGGCCCAGCTCAGACGACCACGAGGAGTCGCCTCCTCGAAGGGGGGAGCGGATTCCACCGTTTTGCCCCCAGACCAGTATTGCGGGTCAGTATCTGTTTGAAGGGGCGTCCAACATATCATTGGGCCCAAGACCGCGGAAAGATGGGCCGGATCTGTTACGGAGGAGACTTGAGGTCCCAATTCTTCACTCTCCACGACACGTACCTCGCTTCGCGCCCCTGCAAGACGCTGGTCCCAGCCCTTGCCGTCGTCCGTATCGAGCAGGACTAAAACTATTCAAACCCCTGGCGGCAAATGTGCAGGACACACTATCGCCTGTGGGGTTGGTAATGGAGCCTGGAAATGAGCCGCCCGGTTTTGAGAGCAAGATGTGGAGTGAAGACTCGTTCAAGTGTGCGGGCTTTGGCACGATCCGCTTTCCCGCGGGGGTCGAGAGGGTTCAGGGTCCTCGGTCACCGTGATCCTTGCGGAAAACCGTCAGCAATCAGGGGCCGTAGGACCTGCTCTGCAGTCAAGTTCTCACACATATATCCCGTTCACCTAACTACAGAAGCACGCGAATTGTCGAATCGTAGCGAGCAATGAGGCTCCTGATTTTTCTAGGCCGTTTTTCAAGGACCGTCAATGACCTGTCAGGACTGCTGAGAAAACATGACAGGCGCAAGACTGACAAGGGTGGCAGCCAAGCTTCGCACTAAGAGGGGGGCCAAACTTGTCTAATCCTTCTAGATGGAGGTCTGGGTTCGTTGTGCCTTGCATCTGTGGCACAAACGGCCCTGGTCTATAACGCACCAATATTGACTGTAGGTGTGGGCAGAGGCGCATAACAACCTGCCTGCCGGGCAGGTTGCTTTCGCTTCCGGGCTTGATGACACGATTTGTGCAGAAAGTTGGACTCATCAGAAAGTGTAAAGGAGATCCGACTATTCGATGCAGAGGTAAAGGTACGAACCACCAAGTCAACCCTTTACCTAATACCGAAGGCCTCCGTTGCGCAGCCACAGCTGGCCTGAAAACATTAACGAAATGCCCTCGTCTTTGCGCACAAGCCTGATTTTGCAGGGTCGGCTCAGTGCACGTTTGTTACGGTCAGATTTGACGAGACACCGCTTCTAGCGCGGAGCCACCCCACCCCCTCTTATCTCACTCAACAAGCCTCGACGCCCCGTGGATGGAAGGAGACCCTCCAGGGTCCTGTGTGGCCCCAGGAGAAGTGTGATAGCGAATCAGAGTGGGCAATAGTTCAAGCTTAATCGCGCGTGCCAGGAGTTTGAAAGGATCGCAGGCCCGCTTCCCCCACTGCCAAGGGTAGGGATTGACGGTTGGCTCCTGGTAGGTAATTAAGGGGGTGCAGAAGGTTAAGATGGGAGGTGGGAGGTCACAGGAGAGAGGGAGGTACGAGCCCGAGGAACGAGCAGGAGGAGCGAGGTGGATGTCAACGCTTCGACATGGCGATCCGTTTCTGAAGCCCCTGGATCGTTGCTCGTTCATCGCATGATTCGTCGAGGCGCAGTCCTGACCCGAACACCTCTACCCACAAGCGTTTGTTCTTTTTTCGTGTCGCCTGCTGTGTGTTTGTGCTTCTACCAGCAGACGTATTGCTACTATTAACCTCGGTCGATGCGATGGGCACTCCCTGAACTCCCTCCGAACCCATTTTATTGCCTTGCAGCTGAAGTCCAGGTGAACCCACATCGCTACACAGCCACTGACCGTTGGCTAGAGTTGGCTAGACCTGCAGCCTTCCAGAGTCAGCGTCGCCAACCTGTCGTCATTGTGGCGCCGCCATGACCGTTAGCGTTGTCGCAGACGGGAGGTCTGAATTCCGCCCCGTGCTGTGTTCTCTCAAGGTCGACATGGTGAGTCGGGGCTTCTCCGGTCAGTCGGTGCTCATCTTGTCTGTGAGTAGAGCTGAAGAGTACGAGGACTAAATATGGTGCTGTTGTTCAATCTCGATTAACGTCGACTGGGGATTCTCAATCACCCGGTCGCGCGACTGTATGATCCCACGATGCTTGTTTGAAAACATCAATCCCCGATCTGTTTCTGGTATCTTTTTGTTCTCCAGCACACTTGAGCTTGCGACAAGGGAATACCTACCTCGCCTTGCTGCTCTACATCAAGGTAATGGAGCATGAGACGCAAAATTGCATGACGTTGTTCCTGCATGTGCGAACCAATATTGGAACTTGGAACTTGGAAGCTTGATGGTCGCAGGGTCACATTGCAAAATGGCACATGCAGAGTGAACCGACAAAAAGACATCCGTAATACAAGCTGCTTTACTCACTGGTAAGTCCAGGGAAGTGTGCCCCGGTAAGATCGAGGAACTCCTCCACCATCAATTCGTAAACTCACTATGCCTGCGTTTGAGACATCTCATTGTCGCAAACCAGCCTGTGACCTCATTGAATCAAGGATTTCTTGATGTCAACCAGCCATTTCTTGACTCACAAGTGTGTCCTTTTTCGTGCCACAGATCCCAGGACAAGCCTCGCCAAGACGTGTCACGAAAATGTGAAGAGTGCGACAACTGTGTGCCTTGGATGCAACAGGGCACTCGTTGTAGATCGTCGATCGGTTAGTGCTACGATGCCCCTATTTGCTTTAGCGCGTGTGACGACTTCCTTCATAATATCGACAGTAATGAAACTGGGAAGCTGTGAGGAATGTGTGAGACGGAGGATGGAAATTCGCAGGCAGGTATTGCAGGGTAGGGAGATCTTGATCCTTTCCCAAAGCCCCTACTTGGTGGAACACGACGAAGTCCGTGTGATGCTATGACATAGCTACGTCCTCCATTTCGACGCTGATATTCGGGTCGTTCTCCACTGCTTCGATTTGTGCCTGAGAAGGGAGCGGCAGAATCATCATGTATAGCACATGCTGCTTCATCATGCTCTTGATCGGCATCTGAAGCCCTGCGTCGCGCTTGTCCATCTTCTGCGATGTACTTGCGGCGGACGGGCCCCTCTGGATTTCTTCTCCCTTGGTCTTTGCTTGGATCTTCTTTGCGAGGTTCTTGATCGGCGTGGGATGGCCTTTCATCGGTTGGCCCTTCTGCAGTATTTATCAGTATGCTAGGCATGTTTGTCACAGTGCAGCCGGACTGCTGACTCACGCGAACTGATCGAGTAATAAACTCGATCGGCATGGGCGGCATGTATTTCTTCAACTTGACAGGATCACCCCATGAACTTTCAAAGTTCGTTTGTTCTGCTGTAGCTTTCGTCAACTGCGACTCTGGTGCCTTCTCGGCGAACTCGGCGCGAGCCCGGCGGTCGAGATAGTCGTTCATGAAATTTCCTATCCGTGATGCCGTCGACGCCTTCTGAGCTTTATCTGTTTGTTCTTCGGCTGGGACTGGCTTCCCCTCCCGTCTGGCGCTGTTAGCCGTCGTACGCTCGGGGAACACCAGCGGTGCCGCAATAGGCATCATGGCCTCGCCTAGGGATCCGTGCTTGCTCGAAACCGTCCATCCTCCCTCGGTAGCTTTGGCGATGGTCTCGTCTGGTGTTGCTCCGACATTGTCCTCGTTAGGCTCGTAGCGCATGATGCAGCAAATCAGCCCTTGAGGCATAAAGTATTCCGCATTCATTGCCGTCATAAAGTCATTTGATCGCGCCCTCGACTGCATTGACCCGGCAACTTCGGCAAGGGCACCGACGGCGGTAGTCGTCGCCATGACGATCGGGCTGGGTATTAGTCCGACCACGCCCACAGTGACCTTGACAATCTTCAACGCGTTGGAGAACTTCAAGGCCTCGGTATAGAAGTCATGGAATTGGAGGAATTCCTCCTCACTGACACCACACGCCGAGGATAGACAAGGGGCATAAGCGCGAATGAAGCCTCGAGAGCGCGAATTTGGCCTGCGTTGAGGGAGGATCACCGCATATGGAAGAGGTGCTGGGCCATCACGCAAGGTTGGCCTGTGGGCTGCGAGGAACGCATCGACAAGCAATTCGACTTTTGCAGGCTCGTTTGCGACGCCTTTGGGAATAACGGCAATGGGGACTTCAGGTTTGTAAGCACCGCTAGTGATGGTGAACTCGGCTTGCGTGTCATCGATTTCCCAGAACGTTTCTTCGATAGGCCTCGAGGCGATGTTTTCCTGGCTTGGTGTAAGGCGGCTTTGGTTGAGTGACTGCCGTGAAGGTGGGACCACGGGTGGCCCTTGTAGTGTGGTGAGACTGATGAGAGAGGCTTCTAGGAATGCCTGGTCATCTCGGTATTTCTTTTCTTTCTTATTCTTGGAATGTTGAATGGCTTCAGCGGCGACGCCAATGCCATGCGAGAGGATTTTGTCGAGCACCATAGCGCCGAGAACGTTTCTGATATCAAAGTAAATGTGACTGTAGATGAGAAGATTGCCAGACGAAGAACACAGGGAAATAAGAAGGGTTGAACATTCATTTCTACATCTAGACGAGCTTCTTACATGCTTCCCCCTTCGCATGAAGATCTCCAAAGCATCGCACACCTCGAATGGGCACTATCTAGATCCGCTATTCATTCGAACTAAATATATCAGTAATCCAGTCCTAGCTTGTGATCGTGCCGTGTTAAGCGTCCGCTATTCCCAACTCAGAAAAGGCAAAAAACTGACACTAAAGTCAATGCACTCTTTCGATCGAAAGCCTATCTCTTTTTGACATGTCAGCAGGGCATTTTATCGCAGGATTTGCGACACCCCAACGTCGTGGGGCCTTGGCAGGGATACCTCCGACGACCCTGCAAGTTGACCTTACCGAGTTGGGTGGTGAGCTGTCAAATGAGGCGGTGCGATGCTACGTCGCGATCGGATGACTGTCGAAGGGCTAATTCACCGTGTATGTATTGTAATGCGCGCTTGCATCCGTGCAATGATAGCGCTGACATGCGCGAGGCAGCATTGAGCCAAGCAGAATTTGGCGTATGCTATTGAGTAAACATACCGCTGTTGTCCAACGAGATGCAGGGACAACGCGCTGAGCGCTACGGACGAAGGAAATTTCTTGCTCCAGACCGTCGAGCACCAAGATATGTACTCGCTAACAAGTCTGGGCATCCTCATTACATATCATGTACAAGTCGTAAACCACCCGTTACTTTTCTATACAGTGTTGCACCTAGACTTCTTCTGTTCCCACAATTTCGTACCCATTTCGTGCGCGTCGTCCACCTGCCATTGTCATAAGAGCCGGACTCTCATACATCATCGTGTAATTGACAGAATTACCGCCCAGTCTCGCGACACCGGTTTCTTTCTGCCCAAATATCGGAGATGCATCACACCAGAAGTCTTTGCAGTTGCCAATGCAGCCCCTGCTAAACGGGTTCTTCTTCTTCTTATTCATTTTCCCTGTAGCTGCGCCACGACCGGCAATGGTCTCGATGAAAGGATCGACCCCAAGAAGGCGCCCAATTTGCTTGAACATACCGCCCTTGGGATGGCGATGGGCGTGAGGTTCAGTAGCTGATGCGGCAGCAACAGATGGGTGATTGGGATCAAGGGGTGTGCCCGTCGAAGTGAAAGCAGTGAAGGTTGAAACAGAGTGCACTCCGTACATATTCTCGTAGGTAGTCATTGCGCGCGAGACTTGCACGAACTGGGTGAAGATGAGCATCGTTACCCACAGTAGTTGAAGAGAGGCCCAGAAGGCGAGAACAAGGGTGTAGGGGTCTGCATTAAGCACAGAGCAAAGATCGGGAGATAGGATGTTGCAGGATTCTGATGCGCTTTTCGAGAAGAAGATCAAGTCTACGAATGTGAGTTGTGAGCTTGGAGATAGCAGTCAAAGTGTAAGACCTACATTTGTATAGAAGCCAGTCATAGCAGGTGATACCGAGTGTAAGGAAGATCAGGTAGAGGAAGAAGTGGCGGTGATTATTCACACCGACGCAATTATTCACCCACGGGCAGTGGCTATTCCATGTCAGTTTCAGTCGTGACCGGCCAAATTGAACATTTGAACATACTGATCGTGTTTCGCGACACATCGCCCACAGGCCTTGCAATGCTTGCTCCTTAGCGGGGTACGTATCATGCAGATCACGCAAAAGTTGTACTCGTCATACTTCCACAGCTTCAACAGCTCATCGATGACCGCCTTTTGTTCTGCTATGCCGTTCATTTTAGGCACGAATCCGGGGTCGTAGCGCATGGCGGCACCATAGAAAAAGGCAGTGAGTCCGAAAAAGCTCGCGAAGAGTAAGTTGAGGGAGAAGTAAGTGTTGTCCGTTGTGGCCCAGAAGGTAGTGTAAGGGAGGATAGTTGTGAACCAATTTAGGCCGACGAGGAAGAGCGAGCCCGCAAAAATGCCCGCCATCCATGGCTTCTGAATGTCAGCGTGTTCTCTGTTTACTGGGTTCAAAAGGGAAGCCTACCGTCCTTTGGAACAGGCTCATGCCAGCCGGCGCGTACGCTAACACTTGTTTCACGACCCATAGCAGTGCGTACGAAACGACCACAGCCATGGGCAGCCCAACATACACAGGCATGTAAGCCACTATTGAGACACAAGCCCACACCAGCACAAACGGTGAGAAGAATGTGAACTTGTTGATGAAGCCTTTTTTGTCCTGCAAGAAGTATCTCGCACCTGGCCACGGCGGAGTCAAAGCCTGGCCTTCGTCGTCATATCCGCATTCCCGCAACGCCTTGAACCATGCTGTTTCTGTGTTGAGTTCATTGGCTGTCACGGCGGGTGTCTTGCCCGAGTCCGTCTTTGCGAAGCGATCAGCGCCGTACTCGATCAACTTCATGACGCACACGGGATGGCCCTTGACCAGAGCCCAATGCAGCGCCGTGAAGCCCTGTTCGTCTGCAGCTTGCACGTTCGCACCCCACCGAAGAAAAAGATCGACGGCCTGAGGGTACCCTTTATAAGCTGCCCACATGAGCGCTGTGTGGCCAAAGCTGTCGACGACATCCACGGGGATACCTTGGTGGAGGAGCAGAACCAGCAGGAGAACGTTGCCGTTGAATGTCGAAATATGAAGCGTATTGTAACCTTGCGCGTCGGTGATTAAGGGGTCGGCGCCGTGCTGAAGAAGAAGATGGACGACATAGTAATGGCACCGCTGGGCAGCCCATTGGAGGGGGGTCGCGACAGATTCGCCGCCTTTGTGGTTGATTTCGGCGCCGTGTTCGATGAGAAACTTGCACATTGCGTACTGATTGTTGATCGCAGCCCACTGCAAGAGTTAGCCTAGTTGTAACCTCGCCTCGAACATGCAGGCGACGTACATGTAACGGCGTGATCCCCTCGCCGTCTGAATAAGTCGCATCCAAACCTTCCGTCTCAAACAGCTTCTCCATAGCGCCCAGATCACCCAACCTAGCAAGCTGCATGATATCATCTTGCTTCGTCTCTTGACTCGCACCATCAGCTCCGGTGATGCTCCCCATTTCCATCTCACTGTTAACCTGTGGCGTGGCAGCCCGTGCCTTACTTGCTGGCTGAGAAGGCGCGGCAGAGGCGCCGGGTGCGCCCGGCTTTGGACTGGAAGAACCCATGGGCGTCGTCTTCTCTATGTCGACGCGTAGAGAGCGGTTCACACTAGTGCGCGCGAGGTCGGAAGTTGCGTAGCTTTCCAGGAGCTGGGAAAGGAGATATCGTAAGCTCGTATCGCGTGAAGCTTGGCGTCTCGAGTCTAACACATGTCGTAGCTGTTTACAAATGACGAAAGAATAGGACAGATTAATACACGCTGAACTTGGTTCGAACCCAAACGCGAATTTGGAAAAGCAGAGCGGCTGGCCGTCAACGGGAGATGAGCCAAGAAGAAATCAGTAATGGGGAAATTTGGACCAGCGTTCGATCCTACGTCGCCCGTCAGACGAGCGTAACGCAGAGGAAGCTTGGATAGCGCCGCACGGGCCAACGCTCCGCTCGACGCGTGGTCTTGATGAACTCAGCCTCACCAGGCAGTCAGCTCTCAGCCACATGTGGCTGTGCAGTCGCCTGTCGCCTGAATCCGACTGTGTGCGATGATCGTTTTGCAGGAAACGTGATCACCCTCGACCAGCGGCACCAACCCTCTCAGCCCTCGCGCCGCCCACAGTACCAACATCCACGCCGGTAACCGCTGACAGGGTCAAACGTCAACATGTCGAACGGATTCGCCGCTACAATTGAGTATCTCCTCACGCCCTCTCTGTCCCTGCTCTTCGTCGCCCTGCTCCTCATCTTCGGTCTCCCTGTCGCGCTGCACCACGTTCTCTCGAGCTCCAACACATATACTACGCCAACGACCGTTCTTCTTCTCGGACCGCCCGCCGCAGGCAAGACGTCTCTGCTCACACTCTACGAGCGTGGCGGGAAAGAAGCCGCGCCACCCACACGAACGAGCCAGAAGAGTGTCAGTGTCGAGTTGACTGCCAGTCGAGACAGCGAGACGAAGGCCAGCTACAAGAATTTGGAGGATGCCAGCGGCACACATACAAAGTTCCTCCTCGTGGACACCCCGGGTCATGGCAAGCTGCGCGGCGTTGGATTGGGCAAACTCGAGCGCAGCGAAAAGTTGAGCGCTGTCGTTTTTGTCGTGGACGCTTCTGCTCTCGGTGAGCCGGAAGAGCTTGCCTCCACCGCTTCTTACCTCTACGATATTCTTCTTTCCTTGCAGCGCAAGGCTAGTTCCGGAACAGCATCGAAAATCGCGATTCCCTTGCTTATTGCCGCCAACAAAACCGATTTGTTCACTGCCCTACCCTCTACCCTCGTGCGGTCTCACCTTGAGGCAGAGCTCACGAGGATTCGCACGAGCAAAAGCAAGGGCCTTTTGGACTCTGGCGTTGCCGTTGACGATATCGGAAGTGAGGAGCAGGATGCGTGGTTGGGTCAGTATGGCAGCGAGAAGTTCAGCTTCAAGCAGATGGCCGAGTTCGATGTGGACGTGGAAGTGATCCCCGGCAACGTGTTCGGAACCGGACCAGGGGCTGACAAATGGTGGGCTTGGATTGCTCAGCGGGTATAACTTCGTATTGTATGAAACACGCTCGAGTCCTCCAGCTTTGACATGCCACAAACACATATTTCATTCTATTCCTACGTGAAACTAATGCGGGCGACGTTGAGTCGATTAGTTTATACTCAAGATCGGCATGGCTGATGAAGCCATATTTCCTTCCTTCCCTGCCGTCTACATGCTAGCCTGATCCAACAACGCCATTTGCTTTTTTCGCTCTAAATGCAAGTGGAAAGTGATACTCATCCACGTCATCATCCATTTGTCTGGTGTCCAATCACTACAGCTTTTGATTGACCATAAAGGTGAGCAGGTCCACCTTCGTAACAACGGCGACAGGTTTGGACAAGCTCTTTCCTTCTGCCTTCTCAGTGACAACTGCAGCAGAGTTCCATTCGAGGAATTTGCTCAGGTTACTGAGCGGGGTATCCATGGTGATCTCGACAAACTTTCTCTTCTGATGCTCACCAGCTCCGCCAGCTGACCTCCTAGGGTCAGTGACGACCTCATCGATGCGGCCAAAGTCGAACATGACATCCTTGATCAGGCTGGAACCCGTGGCACGGCCACCAGAGATGTAGGAAAGAAGGTTGCCAAGCGTAACAAGGCCAACGAGCTTGGAGCCGTTCGCTGAGAGAACGGGGAGCTGGTCAAAACCCTTCTCACGCATGGTTTCGATAGCTTCCGAGCAGGTGGAAGTGCTGGAGACAGTCGTGACGGGCTTGAGACGAAGCGAAGCGATCGTAGCGCCGTGGTAAGGGTCAGCAAGGCTCTTCTTCGGATCCGCGGTACCGTTTGCAGGGAGTGTCTGAAGACCATTAACCTCGGGGAGGAGGTTGTTGGCGGCGAGCCAGTCGTCATCGGCAAACTTGGAGAGGTAAGAACGAATGGAATCGGGAAGAACAACGACGACGGTGTCGCCCTTCTTGAAACCATAGTCCTTGATGGCGAGTAGCATGGCTGCCATAGCGGAGCCTGACGAACCACCGACGAGAAGACCTTCCTCTGCGATGAGACGACGGGCAAGTTGGAAGGAGGCGCGGTCGTCCGTCTTGTACCACTTATCGACGAGCTCCCGGTCGAGAACGTCAGGGATGAAATCGTAGCCAATACCCTCGACCTTGTACCCCTCGTTAATGTGGTCCTGGTTGAGGGTTTCGGGGAGAGCCAGGATGGAGCCATGAGGATCAGCCGCGATGACCTTGACTTCTTTGTTGTGCTTCCTCAGACCACGGGCGATACCAGTGATTGTACCTCCAGTACCAGCACCGGCAACGACAGCAGTGACTTTGCCGCCGGTCTGCTCCCAAATCTCCTCGGCCGTACCAAATTCATGGGCGTTGGGGTTATCGAGATTGCCATACTGATCGAGAATATGGGCGTTGGGAATCTCCTTTTCGAGGCGACGAGCAACGCCGATATGGGACTCGGGGGCGTCCCACGCAGCCTGGGTAGGTGTGCGGATGATGGTGGCGCCGAGGGCTTTGAGGACAGAAACTTTCTCGGCGGACATCTTTTCGGGAAGGGTGATGATTGTCTTGTAGCCCTTGATGGCTCCCACGAGAGCGAGACCAATACCACTAAAAGTGTCTCATGAGTAGGTGCTGCAGCCGAATTGTAGATGAGGGACCTACGTGTTACCGGAAGTAGGCTCGATCAGGGTGTCGCCAGGCTTTATCCTGCCACTCTTCTCGGCCTCCTCGATCATGCGCAGGGCAATCCTGTCCTTGACACTGCCTCCAGCATTGAAGAGCTCGGTTTTTGCGTAGACATCGCACTCGATGCCGTAACTCTGGGGAATTTTGTTCAGACGAACAAGGGGCGTGTTGCCGATCAGCTCGGTGGCAGAGTTGACAGTCGCGGCGACGCGACCGGCGCGGGGCGTAGAGTCGGCCATGACGATGTCGGTAGCAGGCTATCGTTGGTCGAGCACACGAGGCGGGAATAGATAATCAGCAGAAGAAGAGAAAGCAGATCCTAGACAGTTTTGATCGAAGAGAGAAAGGACGGGAGGAGAGTGCGGGTTTCGTTGTCAGAGAAAGGCAAAGACCCTTCCGACCACTTTTTCTGCGCTTGGAGGGGTCGGTCTTCCCGGCTTAGCGGGGCTTGCGACGGCTTCTGTCCTTAGACTTCCGGCACTACCTGGAGTACCGTTCACTCCACGATTGTAGCGTGACGTGACATGAGGTGCGTTCTGTTTATTCATTTCATCTGTTCAACGTTCTGATGGGCGATTGAAACATAGACACCACTGACGCAGTACTGGATGCCTTTCAAGAAAACAGAGCAAGCAGTGAAGAACCATCATTCTTGAGTGTCTCAAACCTCGAACAAGTGATAGTCTAGTTTGCACTTGATTGTGATGAACATGTCTAGGGTAACCATGGTCTCGGTATTTGACGAAATCGAGAGAGGGCCGATGATAACCGCAGTCACGTGGCTGATCGTGCGCCTTGGTACTCGTAGAAAGCAGCTTTTTGCAATACCCGTGGTCATAGTGGTATGCGAGCACGCGAGCACGACAGTCGCATAAGCATCATCTACACTCGGCAGTGTCTCATACTGCCATAAGATTGCTCAAGTAAGAGACCATCTTTTGTGCGATAATCATCGCGGGGACGCCACGCTCATGTGGCGACTGACCTTCTTGAAATGGTAAGCCACAATTCTTTGGAAGAGAGCGTTGGCCAGGGGATGATACATATGCACCGTCCCAAGACCTAGGGCACGATTGGAGTGAAAGCAACACCCATGTTCTCTCGAGACCTAGCCATTGATGAACTTGAAGCTCGGTTTTCCCTTTTCCCAAGTGCCCATAACCACGGGACGAGGACCAGTGTTAAGCAGCCTTTCAGCCCCAAGAACTTGATTTGTCGATAGCCTCATTGCTGACTGCGAGAAGACTGACCTTGCTAGATTTGAACAGTCAGTGTATCTATATGTGTAGATACAAGCTTATCTGAATGTCGTCCAGCTGCCAAGCTTCGCTAGCGATGATTCCTCTTTGACCCCACCCAACTGCCTTTATCGCTTTCATGACCTTCCTGATCTGACCACGGCTCCGGTGGCGGCTCGGTTGCGATTCCACGACAGCACAGGATGGTTAACCACCAGCTCACTCCTGTTTTGTTTTATGGTGCAGTCGCGAGCCAACACAATGCCTTACACTACGTTGTTCCCAGGCAGCGCCCAAGCAAAGGTCCTTGTCCAGATTTCTTGAAGAGGAAGTTCACTAGTGCAGAAGCCGTATTGGCGGGGTTGGATGTCAACCACATCTAAATACTTAAAGGCTGGAAATGTCGACTGCCTTCAGGAGCTGCCTTGCTGACTATTGGAACTTCTTCAAGCCATAATTAGCTTTGAAGGAATCATCATGAAGCTCAAGAACACTCTTCTTTCCGCAAGCCTGGCCGCTAGCGCTGTTGCTACGGACAAGCTTACACCGGACGCTGTTGAGAAGCAAATCAAGACCGATCAGTAGGCATCCATGCTGATTTTTATCTCATCGTAGCTACTGATCAAGTCGCAGACTTCAAAATGTCCTCTGGAACTTCAACAAGATTGCCCGCGACCATGGTGGAAACCGCGCGTTTGGTCTACCTGGCTACAATGCTTCCATGGACTTTGTCCTCGAACGCGCGGTCACTCGTTTCGGGAAGGAAATGGACACCAAGATTCAAGGCTTCACTCACCTTTTTGAGCAAACTCGCGAGATCAGACTCACTGGCCCGGATGGCGAGGACGTGAAGGTCATCACTCTTATGTACAACAACGCCACACCCAAAGATGGTGTCACTGGAAAGTTAGTTGCAACACCGGTCGACGATGAAAGAGGATCAGCATGCTTCGAGGATCAGTGGGAAGGTATCGACGCCGAGGGGAAGATTGTTTTGATCAAAAGAGGTGCCTGCGCTATTGCTTCCAAGCTCAGACTCGCAAAGGAAAAGGGTGCGCTTGCCGTCGTTCTTTATCACAACATCCCTGGCGACTCTCTGACTATGGCCACACTCGAAGCCGAGAATCACGGACAGATTGCTCCCGTTGGGTTGACCACTATGGATGTTGGTGAAGAGTGGCGGTCGCGTCTGGACGATGGCGAGACCTTAGAGGTCACTCTACTGGTTGACTCGGTGGTCGAGGATCGCGAATCTTGGAATATCATCTCTGAGACTAAGGAAGGAGATCCAAACAACGTTATCATGCTTGGAGCGCATCTAGACAGCGTTCAACAGGGCGCCGGTATCAACGATGATGGCAGTGGTTCAGCAGCTTTGCTCGAGCTGATGGACATTTTCAAGAGCTACCAGGGGTTCAAGAACAAGGTTCGATTCGCCTGGTGGGGCGCCGAAGAGTATGTCTACACAATGCGGTCTTTGTATTCCTGTACCATGCTCACACGATTTTCTAGGTCCGGCTTGGTCGGTTCCAATTATTATGGCTCTCAGCTTTCAGAGGAGGAAGCTGACGCCATTCGGATCTACTACAACTACGACATGATTGGCTCAAAGGAACCACAGTACGGTGTCTACGCAGACACCAAGGTTCACGAGGCTGTCGGCGCCCCCCTCCTAGACTACCTGCAGGAGAACGGCAAAGACGCTTTTTACGGTGCGTTTGGCACGTCCTCAGACTACGTTGCTTTCCTGAAACTCGGTATTCCTGCATCTGGGATCGCCACTGGCGCTGGCGCACCTTTCGACGTGTGTTACCATCTAGCCTGCGATGACATGGACAACGTGAATTGGGATGCTATCACCATAAATGCTAAGGCGGCGGGCAGAGCGGCTGCGCACTTTGCGAATGATGATTTGGAGAGCGTCCCCCGACGCGAAAAAACGAGCAGCAATGCCAGGAGCAAGAGAGGTGCTCAGAGGGAATTCGAGAAATGGGCCAGAACTGAAAAGATGGCTGGTAAGCATGCGACATGTGGAGAGGGGCGAAAGAGGACGGTTTAAGCGAAGAATTAGAGATGAAAGACGCGGAGATAATCATGCGATGAAGCTGGCGAAGGCTCGTTTCTTTTTTTCTTCTTTTTATTTTTTCCAGGGACGAAGAGGGATAAGAAAGACAGAGCGTATGAACAGTTTATGGCTTGGGGAGATGCCATTGGCTCTTGTTTTCAACGTTATTCTGCACACGCAGCGCACTGAAGTTAGTGTCAATCCACGGTATGAACCACCGGCGGTGGTCGATTGGGATTCGGTATCGGGTTCGCTTTGTAATTCGGGTATTTCGGGCCTCCTTGAATGTTTTCTCTCGCAGTCTTTGGCGGATATCTCGCCCACCCACCCCCTCCAAATGATCGTGCCCCTCCGCCGCCGCCTCCACCGCCAACCCACCGTGTCCTTTCGAAAGATTCATTCGAGCCTTCGTCACGGGTACCGTATTTTACTCTGACACGCCGAGTTTCTTTTATCCGTGCGTTTGGGATATCGTAGCGTCTTCGTCGTCGCAGAATTGCGCACCGTAAAAGAACAAGAAAGATCAAAGCAGACCCCAAAACTGACCCGACTATGGCCCCGATCTGAGTTTGAGTAAGCCCACCAGCAGAATTCGCTTGGGGCGAATAGATTTGAGCATCTTCATCGATGGTGTGGCCTGGGAAATCTGTCGGTCGATCGCCCCCGAGGGTAACGATTGTTGTGAAAGTAGTGAACTCGCGGGAGATAGTCTGCGTGATCATATGAGGAACGTCGCGCTCTTCAACAAAGACAGAAGCGCCTTTCGTAAGGGCCGCCATGATAGCTAGCAATACATGACGGGTAAGCCTTTGCGTCAAGCAATTTAGGCCAGAGGCTCTTGAATGAAAGAGGAGGAGACCAGCCTTAAGTAGAAAAATAAACGAGTGGTGTAGACAACTTGCCAGCCGTATGCGCCTAGCGGCTGCAAGCAAGGTCATGAGGCTGCACCGGGCGAACGTTGTGAGACTGGTTGCATAGAGCAATGTCGAGCATGCGACCTGCATGTGATATAACCTGCATACCTGTTCTCCATTTTGGGCGAGGATTACGCCTGTTCCACAAAGCCCGTCACTGCAGCAAACTACGCAATTTTTTTCACATTCAACATAGAGCAAGCCTTGACTGGCAGCCTGGGAAGATCCTTATACTGTCGAAACACTTGATTTTCTGCGACAGCGAGAACCTCGATGCAGGTTGCGAGAAGCTGACAAGAGAAGCTGACAAAGGAAGCTAAGGCCACCATCAGATTGTTCATGTGTCTAGACTTGCAGACAGTTCTCGGAGTAGCCAATAGTAAGGAGAAGACCAGCAGCGAATGTGCAGATTACATGCAAGTGCGACGCGGTCAGCATGATGGAGCCTGCGGAACTTAAGCACCCCAGTCTTATGTGTTGTCCAGACGATAGGGATAGTCCTTCTAGTTAGCAGGGATCAATTTGGCGGGTTCGGCAGGATTGGGGTAGGAGAGGCAGAATCAGCAGGAAGGGGACTTGCGAAAATGAGGTCGCTAATTCCAGGGGTACCCTACCTTCTGTAGCGAGGAAAGTCCTGCGTCTTTGTTCCCATCCACCACGTTGTCCGCTCCAATACAATGCCATTCCGGACAAGCAGAAGGAGAGAACCGCTTCGGGGTTTCGGCTTTTCTTAGAGATCAAGGGTAGGAGGGAAGTTTAGGGTCAAGTCAACATGCGCCAAAAAAGAAAATTGTTAGGATTGTCGTGGGGCTACAGTTTCATTTACTATAAATGCTAATATCAGACTGGCGTTGTGCCTGTAAAAGATAATGTGTGGAACACAAAATACTGGCATGCAGGGAAGAAGCTACATGCGCGTGAGGAAGCACTCGCCATCATGGTTTCCAACGTCCAAGGGCTGGACGAAGGCATGGTATGTAAGAAGCAGAAGAAGCTGCGCAATGTGAGAAACTATTTGTTCTGTGCTCTTTTCCGTCATTAAATATTTTTGTGTCAAACTATAGTCTATTATAAGGCCGTTGCTTCGTGGAAATGATATTACAGTGCGTACGGCCCATACTGCCATCTCTTGCTATTCTCCTCAACCCACCAGCGTGCGACGAATGCCGCCTCTTCCGCCCATTCAGCAGCTTCCATTCCATACTTCGCCTCCGCCTGCTCCAGCATTGCAGAAAAGCTGAAGCTAACAACCGCTTCCGCTTCTGTTGGATCAGCCGAAAGATCAGTGAACCGCCAGACCATGTTGGCCAAAACGGGCACCACTAGCCTCCAGTTTGATTTCCTCCTGTCTCGGACGCCAACCATGGCTCTTCCTGGATTCATAATGACAAATTGCCACCTGTCCAACTCCTCAGCCTCTGCAGTAGTGCTACCGCGAATTAATGAAGAACCTTCGTAGTTGCTGCTGAGATCCTGAGCGGCGGTGGTGGCCTCTTTGGAGAGAGACTGCGTCTCAGCGAGCAGATCGAGAATGGTGGGCAGGACTTGCGAGGTAGACACAAGGCTCTCAATCTGCAGAGACGGAAGCTGAGGGTGCGAAAAGACAAGGGGGACGCGGTCGCAGCCAACATTGGGGTTATAATATGATGCAAGGATGTCGTTTTCAGGAATAGACAGCCCATGGTCACCATGCAACACAACAAGTGTCTCATTAGCCACGCCCTCCTCCTCAAGTACTTCCAATATGCTTGCCAACCATCGATCGTCGTATCCGACAGCGTTGACGTAGTGTGATAGATCCTTGAGTGAATCCTCATGCCCCAGAGGAACATAGGTTTCATTCGCCGGCATCGCATAGGGATGGTGGCTAGTGCTTGTGATGTGCGTCAGAAACACCCGCTCCTGCTGCTGGGCAGCCGTCGCAAAAGCATCACGAATGTAGTCTCTAAGCGGGGTCTCCTCCATTCCAAAGTAGTTGATGTCCGGCAGACCGACTTTGCCGAATTTGGCAGAGGTGGTTTTCAGATACTCCTTACTGATTGTTCTTTCGGGAGGAAAGCCGATTGCCTCGAAAAGCGGACCAGAGTTGTCGTATTTGATCGTCGTCGACTCCATAAAGTACGAGGTCCAGTTGAAATTGGCAAAAGATTTGGGTGAATTTTGGTCGTTATTGTCCAGAGTGTTGAAAACGTCCAAGATATGCGGCAAACAAGGCTGGTAAAGGTGGTGCTCGAATTCCCGGTTGAAGTCGGCAACCAGTGGATAGACACCACACAAGGAACCGGTCTCGCTCTTTTTCGTATAGGTTGCCGCTGTTAACGCGTTTTGAAAATTCAAGCCTCCGCGCGGTGTGCTCATTTTTGCTCCCGCGTCATGCTCGAATCCGTCATCAATATCGCCTGTGAGGTGTCTGGCTGTCGGTGTCAATGTGGCGAGCCGCTCGAGAACCCCAGGTGGCAGGTCGCCATCTCTGTATGTTGCTGCAAAACGGTTCGATATGATCTCGCCTTTTTTGATGGGAAATACGTCTTTTCTCGTGCTTTCTAGGAAGATAAGCATGACGTGCCGAATGTCCACATCTTTCAACATCTGTGCGAGTCCTGGAAGTAGCTCTCGAGCAGGCTTCTGGTTTTTGAGGGGATCCGATGCTGCGCTGTAATGTTGCTTGCTCTGACCATACCAGTCGCCGAAACCCGCGGGTTGGCTGTCTGGTGGCAGCCAGGAATAAGAGGTGACGTCACCCAACGCGGTGCGGTTGTCCCACGAGCGACCTATCGCTGTTCCGTACACGGGCTCCAGCGCCGTCAAGTAGGGAGACGAGTTGTCAAAATCGACAAAGGGGAGCAGAGGTGCCGTCCAGGAAAGGTAGGCGAGAGAACTCTCTGGAGGTCGTAGTGCTAGACTGAGTAGCTGTAGGAATGTCGCGATAACAACGACGAAACAAGCCAAGTAGCGCAACGTGCCACACCGAAAACTAGACGAAGACCACGGCTTGGTGCTGTGTACAGTTGGCTCGAGATTCGTGAACTCTTGGTCAGAGTATTTCTTTTCTTCTGGTGTCATGTCGCCATCATCGCTTTCGGACCAGCGCACCTTATGTTCGAGCGGCTGGTGAGCGACAAACAGCTTTCGACCACGGATATAGTTGCTCAAAACCCGCCAGCTTAGCTCGAGAGCCTCTCTGGGTAGGCTGAATAGATAGAAGAACACATCCTGTAAAAGTCGCGAGAATGCGAGAATCACTGACACAACCACCGTAGCAGTGAACAACCCCGAGAGTAGTACAGCCCGGGCTGACGAATCCTTGACAAACCCAAGGTTGCGATAGTGCAGCTCTGAGCCGTTGAAAGCAAAGAAACACGTGCTCACAATGGCCGCGACAATCGAGTAGGCTATGAAGGCAACGAAGAGGCCCTTGCAGAGGAGCCTGATACAAGACCGCGAATGTAGGACACTGCCACTGTTTAAAAGGGATGTGCAAGACCGGACGACGGAGAGCAGGAGTAGGTCCTGACCGAAGAAGCTGTAACCCCACTGCAGGAGATGCTTGAGCGGCAGGGCGTTAGAGTTTGCGAAGATGTGAATGCACTTGGCCGCGAGCGTGGTCGTTGCCAGAACTGAGAAGAAGAAGCGTTTGTTCGCCATGGTTTCCCTAGTACGCTCATGGAGAAATTTTTGGAGAAACAGAAAGATACAAAGGGAGAGACAAAGCGTGGCAATGGTGATAGAGAGAGCAAGACAACGAGAGCATGAATGAGCGAGACGTAGGGCCGAACCGGGCAGGAGAAATTATGCTTGCAAAAGCATTTGCCTGTCAGAAAAAATGCCCGAATCTGCGCCAAGCGATTGTGGTTACCGTCGTTGCATCGGCCGGCAGGGCAGACGAAGCTTGGCAATCTGAAGGGGCTTTTGCTCCCTCCTACAACTGGTCTGAGCTCGTGCGAGATGAGTCCGCTTTGCCATCAGATCAGCGATGAGCCGCCGGTCTCAGGGGGGGATAAAAAAAAGCAGGCCCGTAGCAGAGCGGAGGCTCATCCATTCTGCTGAATACCATCAGTGAAATAGACTAATTGTGTTCGGCACAGGAGCGTTCTTACTCTCATGAACATTTCTACTTTGCTGGAAGGCTATTGTTTTGATCCTTGCGGAGAAAGGCATAGCGCACGAAAAGCATGGCACGCGACAAATCGAGATCGTGGAGTACAGATGGGAGCGCCATCTCCTCGTACGTGCCCGAAATGGCTTGGCGGCTGACGGTAGGCTTCGGTAATTGGCTGGAGAAGACGGGCCACCGGGTCAACCGCGGTCATGCCAAGGGCTTGGCCAGCTCGGTGCTAAGGGCATCAATCAAAAGATATCCCTGGACAATTCATCTCGATCCTAGTCCAACAGGTTTCTGCCGTGGAAAGCGAAGGCAGGCTCCCGTATTCAATCTGTGAGATTAGATAACCTACCGCCGCTCTGGTGATCGCGGCCGGCAAAGCGACTGGCCCAAGCTTGACGAGAAATCAAGTGATCAGGTGTTGGCAGTTCTCGCTTCTCACGCACCAGGTGCATAACTGCCTTTCATCAGGCGGTCTTTTATAGTCGCTGCAAGTTCGATAGCTATGTCGATAGTCAAAATCTGTGTTCGATGGTCGCAGCGGTCATGTCTGACAATTTTGGCTCGCTTGAGTTCAACAGCTTGCTACAACAGGGCGCCTCTCTACGCACTCGCTTTGTGTTTGAAATACGAGTTCTTCTATCTAAAATATGCAACATAAACTCGTTGCAAGCTCTAACACCTAGCTATTTAGCCTCTTTTTTTTTCTGTGATTCTAAGTAGACAACTTTTAAGTAATATAAACATAAAAGACTAATAAAACTTTTTCTATACTAGTTCTAATTAGCAATAAGATAATAAGTATATTAGAGATTTACTATTATTTTGTGAAAGAAAATAAGTAAGAACTACGTTCTAAACTAAATTTTAGGCGCTTTAGCTAAAACGCTTTTTAAATGTTATTTACTAGCTGTTTGTTAGAGTTGTTAACTTTTATAACCTCTAAAACCTCACACGCTTGATTTAGCTTGTGCTGCACCACGCAGGTGCTACGCGAAGGAATACTGTAATTCGCCTTTTCACTCAGGCTTGAAAATAAGTCTTTTTCTACCCAACGAACTCCAACACATGTCATTATTCATGCCGTTTTTTTAGAATATGGTTCAGTGCGCATTAGGGAACTAATATAGTGTGATTAGAAGATGATCAAATTAAGGCTGGCGACAGTAGAGCGGATGTGCTGTAAAGCAGAGGGCACCAATCCTCCTTTATACGAACACGACGCAGAGACATCTGTCTCTACAAAAGCTCCAGCGATACTTGATGTTACCTAATACGCAAACCGAAAATCCAACCGCGTGTTTCCGTCAAGCTCACGAGCCTCATTGTCAACCTGATATGCCACCTTCTCCTCCGGAGTCATCGCATCCCAAGCCTTCGCCTTTCGCTTGTTTAAGAGAACGAGGTACTGGCGTTGCACAATAAATGTGACCAGGCTGAGGGCTAGAATGGAGATACACACCGTGTTGCCAGTTTTATAGTACGGGGCATCCCATTTTCGGTAGATTTGGGAGCCAATTAGAGAGCCACTAGAAGTCGTCAGTACAAATGTGTTGTATCCAACATGTAGAGGCGGGGAACTCACAATTGAACGATGACATTATATGTCGCCGCCGTCAAAGCGCGCTTCTTCACGCTGAACGAGTTTTGCGAAATCCAAGAGCTGACAATGGGGTGGAAATAGGGGTAGCCGGCAATAAGGGTGATCAGGGAGAAGCGACCCCATTCTCGCCCCCCATCAGGGATTGTGAGGAGAGCGATGAACATGGGCATTTGCCACAAGTTTCCAATGAAGCAATGGAACGCTTTCTCGTTGAAATACTCCGAGCTGTAAGCTAGCGTGAACATAGTAATGATCTGAAGTGCAGCTGAGGGCGCAGTCAAGAGATTGCTTTGCAGTGTCGAAAAGTTCCCAACACGCTTAAGTGTAAGAGTCAGGTAGGCCTGAACCGGAGTTGCGGGGATATAAGCAATTAATCCGACAAAGTAAAGGCCCCAGATGGACTTGTCTGACCACGCATCCTTAACGTCTTTGAAAGTCAACGGCTCTTTGATAGCAGTGAGACCCTTCGCGGGGTCGTCACGTAGGATTCGGTTGATCATAATGATCTCCTCTCGCTCGGTGTACCACGAATTGCGCCAGAGCAAGGTCTTCGTACCAACCGGTGAGGTGGGAAGCCATATGTACGAGACTAGACCAAGCACGAATGTGAGGAGGCCTTCTAGGAGGAAAAGCCAGAACCAACCAGTTCGACCATCAATGCCGCGCATCTCGAGGAGGCCGGCGGCAAGCAGAGCTGATATAACACCTGACTTTTGTTAGAATGTTTCCTTTCTGATAGACATGTTCATCTGAGATAGTTACTTACGAGCAACATTCAGTGTGCACCAGAACGCAGCAAGACGAATGGATAGTTCCCTAGTTGTGTAGAAGTAAGTCGCCATGAGAATGGCACCAGGGATGAAACCGCCCTCAAAAAGTCCAATAAGCGCGCGGGTAATGTAGAACGATGTTCGATCGGTCATGAAAGCCTGGAACGTTGCTTCATGTTGTTAGCATCTAATATGCAGATGAAGCAATTTGGGTCTGTCTCACAAACAAGTCCCCAGCCACACATCATGGTTGGAAGCACTTTTTTGAAGCCGTACCGCTTTGTCAGAAATTGCACAGGAAACTCAGCAGTAAGAAAGCAGAGGAGTTGGATTGTAGTTCCCTAATCATCATGTTAGTTCAAGTCTCTACCCTTGGTCGTCTCAGCACACTAACGTTGTTGTAATCATCGGTCGTTAGGTTGAGGTCGTCCAGAAGATCATCGGCCAACGTGTTAGACAGGTTACCGCGATCAAGCTGAAGGCCAAAAAACTAGACAATGCGGCCAACGTTAATTTATCGCCTGGCCAAGAATATCAACATGTGAACGTACCATAACACAGAGCCAAGTCATCAACTTCAAGTCTGTCTTGCGAACGGCTTTCTTCTCTTCTTCCAGCGTCCACGTTGCCTCAGGATCGAAGCGGTGGTGCCCCTCATAGCTGTGATGCGGCGGGAGGGCGGTATGAAGGTTTTCGCGACCTATGTCGATTTGAGGCTTGCCTTGAGCGTCGACGTCAGCTGTGACTGATGGCTGCGCCTTGAGAACCTTGGAGCAACTTTCTAAGTCTTGATTGCCCATCTTAGCTGATCTTTGTGAACAGTCTGCAAGGCGGAATGGAGTGTTGGAGAACCAGGATGCCCGTTGCTAAGCAGGGCTCAAGGCTACAGACTGCCTCTTATGGAAAAATTCATGGCCGAGCAATTTTCATTTTGTTATCGAAGGCGTGATCGATAGTCACGCATTGCGAAAAGGTCCATTACCTGCTTCATCTGGCTCTTCCAAGAGAGTTTCCAGGGGTTGCTAATCTATCGGGACATGGTTTCCGTTCAAGGCACGGCGCGAACCATAATTGTCTAGCCTCCTTCCACCTCATGATGCTCAAATATACCCCAGGACCAAAGAAGGCCCCCGATCTTTGAGTCCTCTAAGATATGCCGAGGTAAAACGACCCATGACCTGACTGAAGGTTACATCGAGGCTTCGGATGGCGCCATCAACCCCGCGATGAAGAGACGCTCTACTCCACTGCTCTGTAACTCTATTTGCGGGGTAATAGCAGTAGCAATATTGAACGCCTGGTAAACAAAGAGCGCCACTATCTCGAGAGCTATTACATACAAGAGTCCGGAACCATAGAGCAAAAGTCCACATCATCGTCCCCTGATATAAGCCTATCGTTAACTGTGAAGTCCAAAGTGAAGTTATGAGGGGCTAGCAGAAAATACAATTAAGGCTATAAGACCAGAGGTAGGGAGCCCTCTTCCAGGACATCAGTGAGCTTAGACCCTACTTATGGAGTATGAGGCGGTAGTCGAGTCGCAAAGGCAGCTTGGCGTCCCGAGGTTTTCCCCTGATAGCATCATGCAATGATAGGGCAGGATTACGTCTTTTAGAGACCATATCATTCGCCCAACAATGGCGGACATTCGGATAGCGCGGTAGTCCCCCGTCGGCTTCCAGGGGTCTAAACTGTAACTTGCAATGACGTCTCTTATATTGGTTTCATGATTCAGTATATCAATTGGGTTGGTAAGCGAGTTCCTCCACACTGAAATGCTTCCTCGACAGTGTTCTATGTGGTGCCGCTCTTCTTAACCTCTTTGTACCCGCTCACATTGACAGCATTGACAACATTCACGTACGATCTCGTGTCTCACGAAAATAGTCATCATCATGCCTGCCATGATTGAACAAGCAAACACTAGGATCCAGGGCGGACATCCTCACAGCCGTCCTCGCCTGGCCTCACCTCTCACATACACTGGCACCCTCAACAACTTTGTCCAAGCGGACATCACGCCTAACATCGGTCGAGAATACGAAGGTCTTCAGATCCGGGATCTCCTCAGATGGGATGATGTGATGATCCGCGACCTGGCTGTGACTATCTCCCAAAGAGGAGTTGTATTCCTACGAGATCAAGATGTCACGCCTACGGAGATGAAGGACTTTATGCTGCGCTTGACAGCACAAGCTGGCTGCCCGGAGACAAGCGGCTTGCACGTTCACCCATTGACAGAGGAGGGTTCGGAGCTCGGAGACCAAGTTTCTGTCATTTCGAGCGCGAAACAGAAGAAGGGCGGTGGTCTGACGCATCAGCTTAGTGATGTCAGTCGGTTTGCGAGCACCGGCTGGCATAGCGATATGTTCGTGAGCCGTCGCATCTTCAGTGTTTCCAAGAAAGTGGCTCACTCAAGGCAGTACATTCGAGAAGGTCCCGTCGGACTACGCGATGCTCAAGATTCATACACTGCCCAAGACAGGTGGTGATACAGTACGTCCTGGTCTTGATTTACTCCAGGTGATAGCATGGCTAACAGTCACAGATGTGGGCGTCTGGCTATGAAATCTATGACCGCCTGTCCGAGCCGATGAGAATTTTTCTCGAACCCCTGACAGCCACGCATGACGCCAACTTCTTCCATGATGAAGCCGCCCGCCTGGGAAACCCTCTTCGAACTACCGAGCGCGGATCCCCTCTCAACAAAGGCACAGATCTCAAGACCACGCACCCCGTCATTCGAACGAACCCAGTTACTGGTTGGAAGTCGGTCTATGTCAATAAGGGCTTCACAAAGCGGATCAACGGAGTGACAAAGGATGAGAGCGACGTTCTGCTCGCCCATTTGTTTAACCTTGTTACACAAAATCACGATGCGCAGGTGAGATTTAAATGGAGGAAAAACGACTGTGCCATCTGGGACAATCGATCGACTTTGCACTGTGCGACGTACGATTACGAAGAGGACAGAGCTGGTGATCGTGTCTGCAGCCTGGGCGAGGCGCCTTACTTTGATCCGGCTAGTAAGAGTCGTCGTGAGGCATTGGGTCTCTAAACGAGTACACGTAAGCGCAGGAAAATGAAACACGAGTTGCGATGTTGGAAGCTAGATCACATAAATTTTCCGTCAGTTTTCCGCTGGAGTAGCCGCTGGTTTAAGGACTAGGTAATACGTAGCGTCAACGAACGACCCCAAATCCTCTGCATATCGTCAGAATCGCATGCGGCAAATGCTCCGAGCAAACCCCTGTGCTGTGATCACGCAGTAACGTACAATGATCCATATAGGTAGCGTAAGGAGGGTGGGTTGGATGCGGAGGTGGGGATAAGAAGGTTGATGAGGGGTCTCTCCAAATGAGGTGATCAGCATGGCCTCGGCGGCTGTCGACCTTGGCTTTCCGTCTATTGCGAAGCTGGTTGCCCTTTTTATTTGATTCAGGTCAGCTCTCGTGTGGCTTTTCTCGCTTGTATACTTCTTTTCCTTGACAACGCGTCACTTAATCCGAACTCAGCAGCATCACTACTCACAATGGCCTGGCCAGAACCCCGAGATACCGGCATGGTCTACCGCCGACTGGGTCGGTCCGGACTTCACGTCTCTGCGATAGGTCTTGGCGGCTGGATGACATTCGGTGGTTATACCACTGACGAGGACACCTTCGCCTGCATGAAGAAGGCGTACGACCTTGGCGTCAACTTCTTCGACAATGCCGAGAACTACTCCGCTGGAAAGAGCGAGGAGGTGATGGGAAGGGCCATCAAGCATTTTGGCTGGAAAAGAAGCGATCTAGTCATTACAACTAGTAAGAAAAATCTCTCGAGTTCTTGATTGTTGCATGAAGACCTGACGCGAGCCAGAGATCAATTGGGGTGCTGTTAACGGAGAGATCCTGGTCAACAACCACGGGCTTTCAAGAAAACATGTGATAGAAGGCCTGGAGGCTTCGCTGGCCCGTTTGCAGCTCAAGTACGTCGACATTGTCTATGCGCACCGTCCTGATCGCTTGACGCCGATGGAGGAGACTGTGCGCGCCTTCAACTATGTTATCGAGCAAGGCATGGCAATGTACTGGGGCACTTCAGAATGGAGTGCCGACGAGATCGCGGAGGCTGTAAGTGCATCTTCTAGTCCTCCCTCGATGCATTTTGTCGTTTAATATCATCACTAACAAGAGTCAATAGGTCGGTATCGCCAAGGACCTCCGTATGATCGCGCCGATCTGCGAACAGCCTCACTACAACATTCTAACCCGTGATCGCGTCGAGGGGAACTTCCAGCGTCTCTACTCACGTACAGGTCTGGGGCTCACCACATTCTCTCCTATTAAGACGGGTATTCTTGCCGGCAAGTACAACGACGTTGTCAATGGCGCGCCGCCGCCTGGTGACTCTCGCTACGGTGCCTCCAAGGATGGCTTTGCAGACTTTATGCGCTCCACATTTGGAAGCGACAGCTGGGCGAAGGAGATCGACATCGTGAGACAACTCAAGCCCGTCGCAGAGAAGCTCTGTGTCTCGCAGGCGCAGCTTGCGGTCGCGTGGTGCTTGAAAAACGAGAATGTTGCTTGCGTGATTATGGGTGCTAGCAAACCGAGCCAGGTTGAGGATACGATCGGTGCGCTCAAGATTCTGGACAAACTAACACCCGACGTAATGGAAGAAATTGATTCTATTACCGGAAAGAAGGTCCAAATAGATCCAGCAAGACAGGGCTAAGCCTATATAATGCTGTTAGTAGATTGAGTACTGCAAGTCACTAGTATTGGAAGTTGGTAAGGAGTTGTTATACGTCTAAACTTATAAAACACGATTGCGCTATCATACAACAGTATTCAGACAGACAATAACTTGTCTCCCTGCAAAGACTCCTTCCACGTCTATGATTTATATCTTTCTCCTCTTGCTTATTTCTCACTCTTTTTCTTCTTTTATCTTCTTCTCTTTGTAGTTCACTCCATCTATACTTCTTCTACGAAAGCCCCTAGCGTAATAGCTTAGTCTAGCTCGAATGCTTTACCTGGACCCCGATACTCATATTCACACACAAAGTGGTATCAGTTACCTGAAATCCACTGCTGATACCCGCAAGGGCCATTCGACAAGACGTAGCCAGTACTTGAGCGAGAGTCGCTAACAAACCCGGCACGGACATTGCTCTGGGCGGTGCACGTGCGGCCGTCCCCGTACAGAAGCAGACAGTAATTGAGTCCAGGGCGCGAAATGGTGCCAGAGCAGCCAGGCTTGTTAACGCATAAGATGCAGCACTGCTCCGGCGTATCCGCAGTAACGTAGTCGTACTGTGTGGCCTCGTTGCTGCCACGGTTTATGACGTTAACGATAGCCGCACCATTGTAGCTCGTAAGGATATTGTTAGCCTGACAAGCAGCGTAGGAGGTAGCGGTTGCCGTCTCGGTTGAGGTAGAAGTTGTGGTCTCAGTAGTGGTTGTGGTCTCTAAGGCAGTGGTTGTCGTCGTAGACGTCTCAGTCGTAGTCAGCGTTTCTGAGGCGCGGGGCACTTCAGTTGAGGTACTTGTAACGGTTAAGGTCTTAGTTGTTGTTACAGGCGCTGGGGTAATAGTAGTAGCTAAGGTGTCTGTGGTGGTAACGGTCTGCTGGGTGGTGGTGGTCACCGAGCACTCAACCCTCGTTGAGTGTAGAGTGCCGCCGCCGAGGGAGCTTGGCACGCCGCTAGCGCTGGTAGGCGAAGAGGACTGGGCAGCGCTGGATGTCCCGGCGACAGGAGTTGGGTACGCAGAGTGCTTGTGGACGGGCTTATGGCAGTGTCGGCGGTGACTGTCACGTTTGCGGGCGGGATATCCGTTCTGGGTGTCGGCAATGGGCACGAACCCAGATGGGGCGGCAATGACGATGTTGCTGCTCGTCGTCTCTGTCTCAGTGGCAGTCAAAATTGTAGTGTCAGTCTGAGTGGAGGTGGTGGTTGCTGTCTCTGCGTTGTTTGTGGTTAGCAAGAGGGTCGTGCCTTGCGGGATGTAAGCATATAGGCTATCATTATACCTATCTCGATGGATGTCGAGGTGTATGTGTCCGTGACAGCATCCTCCGTTGTGGTTGTAGTCACCTCAACAGTTGTCACCTCCGTCTCAGTAGCTGCGACGGCGGTCTCGATCTCAGTGATAACAGTGAATGTCGTAGCATCAGCAATGCTCACAGTCGACGTGAAATCTAATGTAACTGTCTCAATAGAACTAACAGGGCTGTGGCCAGCAAGCGTGAAGCAATTGACCTCGCTGCTGCCAGCCTGCGCTGCCACTAGGGTCGCCCCCGCTAGGAGCAGGCATCGTGCGGCAAAGTGCATGTTTGTCGGATTTGAACACGTCGAGCTTGGAGAATATCACAGAAACAAGGGTGTTCCAAAAAGGTGGCCTGGTTAAGGGCACTTATATCTGACCCCTTTGACCCAGTGAATACCGATACTGATCCTTTCTCGGGGCTGATCACACTTAGCGATTCAGCTCATTTCCACATTGGCGACGCTATGCTAGCGACCACAATAGTGCATCGATGTTAGTGTCAGTAGTTCCATTCACCCAAGCGGCACTGTCTGCGAAGCGGCGTTTTCGCGATGGCGCTATGTCTTTTAGCGTCACTAGACGTCCAAAATGTCCCGCGGCGTAATTCCGATAAGGACTATCGTGACGAACGGGCTGATCGAGCGAGCTGAGCTACTAGCCTACCACGCACCCTTTTACTACGACCTAGCCTGACCCGGTCTTATTACTGTTACCCCTGAACGATACCGGCTTTAGCTCCCCTGCATTTGGACCTATGTCCAGCCCCACACTGTGCATGTAGTATGCGGAGTTCTCTGACAGTCGTAGGAACGAGAGCTGAAAGGC
This sequence comes from Parasarocladium wereldwijsianum, assembly GCA_036250105.1. Lineage (NCBI taxonomy): Eukaryota > Fungi > Ascomycota > Sordariomycetes > Hypocreales > Sarocladiaceae > Parasarocladium > Parasarocladium wereldwijsianum. The sequence continues at coordinate 10,908 of JAXOUE010000098.1, read as the reverse complement.
TGCGTGCATGGCCAGCCAATACACTGGGTCTCACTTTGTTTTTTCATTTCACTTATTCACTTTTGTTCCGTTACACCTGATCATCACTTAAGACATTTCGCATCTGGTCGGCGCATCTCTGTTATCCAATAAAGTACTTGTGCGCTCGGGCCATTGAATTCATTCAGGCGACGGAATTGTGGCCCAAGAAGCGAGCACAGACCTCAACCGATTTCAAGAAATAAAGGCACAGAGCCACAGGAGCCGACGGCTACTCTGTAGGGATAGAGACAGACCTGCGACAAACTCATTTTTAAAGTTCTCGGCGATACAGTCGTGCATCAACCAAAGCTATCAGAATGTGTAGAACAACATGCTGGCCTCAGCTGGCGCAGCTCAGTCAATTATCCCAAGGCCGGCTGGCCCGGCATCCTCTTGCGAGCACACGTAAAGAACTTAATCCACGAAGGTGTCAATCCAGCAATTTAGATGCTTCTATCGTCAGGGATATTTGCGTTACGAGAGGTGTCCTTTTCAAGCTTTGTCTCGGACAACACGATATGTTGCGAGACTATTTATTCCGCCCGGCGGCTTGAATCCGACTGAATAAGACAAGCGTGTTTGTCCAAGCGGCGGCTTGTGGGTTAATCAGATATGTAGCAGGCCGTGCCTACTTCATGATATCGCGTTGCACGTTCACGAACTGAGCCTAGAGGCTTATAGAATGAAATCAATCTCCCTAGTAGCGTGGAATTTTCTCTCTTTTTTCCCTTCTTTCTTGGTGAACGTTAACAGTCTTCTTTTTCTTTGCAGGAGTCGGATTCGGCAACAAATTACGCACTAAGCAGGCCATCCACGATTAGATCACGGAAGAGAAACGAGAGCCGACGGTATTTTAAATATCGTCATATTTCAATTTCATCAAAGCGAGGAGATGGTCCCAAGCTTGCAGGATACGTGTCACTTGAGCTTGAGAATATTCAACCTCGCAGCAAGGTCTTGTACTAGAAGCATTGCATGGCGGACTCGGTGGATATAAGCTAGCTGCAAGACGTGACTCTTCTTGAGTTTGTGATAAATCCGCTACCTAGTATCTTTCCTCCACATCTCTAGTTTGAAGAGGAGCTCCCAGGTCAAGAAGTTCTACCTAAGATCAGATTGACAATCGCGTCAGGCCTGGGAGGCTGCGCTGAACTGAACAGGGATAAAGTGTAGTTGTAAAGAAGATGAATTACAATTCTCTCTACGGTCATTGTATCGCTCTTCACAATATAGCCTTCTCCATCATCTCTTCCTTCTCCTTGAAAAAACCTCGCCTCGGTTCTCTTCATCCCCGCCACGGCCTGTATTAGGCGCGGCAGACTTGCTGCAACTTCTTTGGAAGTTATAGAAAATGCTCACACTTATGTTGAAGCCGTAGTCAAGCTCTGGTTCAAAGTCCGCGTTAATTTCGAGACATTCCTATAGACCCAACCAGATCTTGGTTGTGAAGATGGTGAGCACGCCGCCATCCCAGCCAATAAGCTTCGATTCTGTGTCGCTAAGAAAGGTGACCTTGATGCCGTCTACGGTCACGTGCCGCTCCGACTTCTAGGCGACGGGCGGGCAATCAACCGGTGCCGGGGACGGGCGACGTCCAGTTATACATACTCGGAGGAACCCTAGCGCTTGGCGCCCACATCCAACAATATGCAGCTGTTGCGTTATTTTATAGGTTCTAAGTGCTACTGTACGAAAACAGATTATTCCTTTTGGTGCTGGAGGAGTTTGACGGTCACGGCAGGGCCAGCGTTGGGGGGTCCCGATGCGTATGTGGAACTTGCGCGACACGGGCCTGAGCTGAATGCGAGGGTGGCCGGGATCCTAGCTGGACGTGCCTGGCTTAAGGACAAAGCTGGGCTTATGTGGAAGGGCCTTAAAATGTGCACAGTGAAGCCAGTAGCAATCACGTCGCCGGTGGGCTTCTCGTTCTGTCAGTCGTAGAACCGTGAGCTGCGGGTTTGCAGAGTCTTGAGGAACGCGGACACGGGCCTTGCGGCGCGCGGACTGCGGCCAAGAAAGATGGCGTCGTCATGACGTTGGTTCCTCGCTGAGGCTTGTAGTTTAGGGCAGCTCAACGTACTGCTGCTGTGGCTGCGGGAACCCTGTGTCGTGGTGTCCTGCGGCTTGCGGTTGTAGCTGTAGTATTGTATAGTGAATTAAACTAGATTTATTAATCAAGACAGTAAGACAAGCAACAGCGTTAAGGATGTAATAAGGGTTCTTAATGTGCGACTGCCATATTAAAGTTGTAGGAAGCTTTATGGTGATCATCAGGGGACTGCTATTGGGAGGACGTTCGTGGTGAGGGATGTTTGAGCTGTGAAGTCATCAGCGTCGCTTAACGGACGGACACGCAACAAGTGAGGCCTCTGGGAGTGCGCACACGGCTATCAAATTGGAGCTGAGGCCAATCGAGGCTCTTTTGTTGACCAGCATACAAGACGTCAAGGACCCTGAATTCTCCGTGTAGATGACGCCGCATCGACCCGCTGGACAAGGTACGTGATTTGCGGGTCTCGTTCTTATGCTTCATGTTTCAAGCCGGCGCCAGTGCAGCAGAAATAGGCAACTAAGTTGCCTGATTACATTCTAGTAGTAATCAGCCATATATTGCCATTCTATTGAAACATCACTAGGATCGTTATTCAGCGTTGGACATGGAGAGTCTTCGGAGCTGAGCACCGCGTTGCGGCTTTATCGCGAGCTTCGTGTCCTCCCCGCTACCAAAATGGCAGACAGCTTATGTGGACGGACACCATGTTTGAAAAGCAGCAATGGCTGACAGCTTCCAGGCAATGAAGGAGGCTTGCGAATAATGAAAAAGAGGACAAGCAATGCTCATAGATGATTTCGGGGCGCTTAGATGCGACGTCATGGCAGTTGGCGCACAATCCTATAACAACGCATTAGAGAAGAGAGCGCTGCAAATGGACAAATATAGGTCCTGCATCTGCATCGATGCAAAGGTTTGATCGTGTCATTTAGCATACAGTTCTTGCGCTAGAAGATCGAAGAAAGAAAGATCTTACGAACAACATCAACGCAAAACCACAGCACGAAACTGGTGCAACTATGGGAGTAGTTAGAAGGGCTTCATGCCAGAGGTCCTTACATGTATTTAGTCGTAGACTCGGGTCGTAACAGATAACTGATGATGCTACCTTACGAAAGAGGGCCCAGAGTATAGATGCGAAGACTTTAAGGACCGTGCCTGGCAACAATTCTAGCAATATGGCTTTGGATGTTCCTGTTTCACATACGGTGCAGAACGACTCATGTAAATCGAAAATGCCTAAAGGATGGATAAGCAGCGTAAGAGGTTTATAAACAGTTGGATATTGAACACACTTAAGCAGCTCACAAAGCTTCTGAGTTCTTCGAAGTCCACATGGCATAGGGGACATAATACCGGGACTCTGCAAAGAAGAAATGCAGCGCGAGCAATATTCGTCTCTATCGTACCTTCCACCAAATTCCTGAAAGTGCGAATGAGGCAGGTAGCCTGGGGAGAGGAAGGCTTGTGTCTGTGGGCAGACTGACGCAGAAAGCAGTTTGACCTGGGCCGTCCAAGCAACACAGATGTTTTAGGTCACTAGATAGCGACTCTTGCGAATCTGTCGGTCTTGACACCAATGTAAGCATGGGATGAAATGCCAAGCCTACCACGGTCACCTAGCCTTGCAGAGAGGCGTCGGTCACAAACCAAACATCGGTCCTTTTCCGGAGGCTTTAAAGAGGAGGGGCTCGTGTATGTTGAGCTCCGCCGATAGAGAAATTGTTCAACGATATGTCAGTGGCGTGTATGGCGATCATCACATTGAACAAGAGTGATGAATGCCGCGAGATTGATTGCACCTTTGGCTGACCCATCATCTACACAAACAGTCTAACCTTGGACACTTTGAACGCAGCCCTCAGAATGGCAACGTTCTAAGCAGAGCAATCTTTCGCCGTCTGCTCAAAGCCATGATGGACACAGGGCAATAATGAATGACTGCAGCCAAGAGATACTAAGCGGAGACGCTTCATAACGAAAGTCTAAAGCAGCCGACAAGACTTTCAAGACTAGCGGGCTAAAGATGTGCAAGAAACTTGAATCCTTGTCACACGGCAAAGTTTCAAGTTATTAGAGAGTGCAGGGCCGAGTTTTCCGACACTCCATTCCATAAGTGATTGAAAGCTTCCTTTAGAGACTTTGCTTTAGAGCATGGTGCCACTGAGCATTTCGCTGACCTTACGATTCGCCGAGACGAATATCTGACTATTCACGGAAAAATCGTTGAAGACGAGTTCTGTGCCATATAAGTTGATGTCAGAGGAGAATCAAACAGCGGTATCGCGCTAAGCATAAGGGGTAGGCGGTGGTCAACAAGGGCCGAGGGAGGGCAGGCAAGCAGAACCAGCTCAGCCCAAGGCAAGTGAGCTGGATCACCGATCTGGATATGCGACTCCTTCCAATCTGGATTCGCTATCCCCTTGGAGGAAAATTCAGGTCCCCCACTATGCCCTCTGAGCGTCGTGCTGAATCCTTAACACTGCACTCCACTCAATAGATCTACACAAGAAATCGCCGTCAATGCCAGCAGACAGCAGCTACACTATTCTGATTCGACAAACCGAGGGGATTGGAGGAAGGGACATGAATAGAGGTTTAACCGGTATATGTATCGACCATCACTTAGCAGATCAGACGCGGGATGGTGTCGTGTCGCACTCGCTCAAGACCGCAAGCAGACAATGTGCGAACTCAGGCTGCCAGCGAGCCATACGCCAGCGTGGACTGTATGAGCCGAGCCTACGTCTTCCACGTGATTATGCAGCAAGACTGGATTTTTCAATTTTCTTCCACTCATCATGTAGGTACTAGGTGCCTCGGCAGTTATGCGGGGAAAAGTCGGGGCCCCATGTATTTTATTCCACCTTCCTCTCACGTTTCATGCACAAGACGCTCGGTACAACAACTATCTTGCATCTGCGCTCCCCACATTCAAGCCTTTCTAGCGTCAGCTGCATACATTTGGCCCCCGCTACCTGGAGAAGGGCTCGCATTCGGCCGAGCGAGGCTGCCTTCTTTGGGCCAACGCGTTGGCTTCGAATGTCCGTTGTGGATTTATCGAGCAAGATCGTCGCCTTGGCAGGGCCAAAGGCCCGACCTAGAGCAATCTATCAGCGGCCCTTTTCCTCAGAAACTAATGTAGACAAGGTAAAAGTCATCCACAAGTTGGATCAATGAGAGCATCGATTGGTAGCAGGGTGACTGCGGCCACGTCAATGACACCACCACGCTCGAACACGTAGGAGCCCACGCTTTCCTGAACGCACGTGTCTGAGAGGCTGCCGCTGCTACCCATGGCCCTTTCTCGTGTCCCAAGCCCTGCATTGCGGATAGGGACTCAGGTACCAGAGCAGATGGCCTACACCTCACGGAGACTCCACCACGACGCAGAGGAAGAGCCTTGCTCATGCTGTCGATGGCAACGGACTGATGATGAGGCCGAGAAGAGACCGGGGCGGCAAGCTTCTCAAGTTCTGGGAGACGAAAGGATCTTGTATAAAGGGAGGCCTTGATTTCGTTTTCCCTCTGCCAGAACATCAAGCCTCAAGCTGCACCTCGCTTGCGCCCGCCCACTTATCATGAAGTCAACAATTGCCGCTGTAATCCTGAGCTTTGCCTCCCAAGCCCTAGGCCATGGATACATGGTCACCCCACGCAGCCGGACCCGGCTGGGTGCTGAGGTGAGTTCCCTGTCTGTTCTACTGTGGACTGCTGTGCTCTACCCTTGCGTAGGGATCGTCCACTGACGCATGTCAACTTGCACAGGCCAAACTCGACTCGTGCCCCGAGTGCACCATTCTGGAACCTGTGTCTGCCTGGCCCGATCTTGACGTGGCCCAAGTCGGCCGGAGCGGCCCGTGCGGATTCAATGCCCGCGTTAACGTTGACTACAATAAACCCGGATCTAGCTGGGGCTCACCAGTGGCCACCTACTCACCCGGCCAGGTCATCGACGTGCAGTGGTGTGTGGACAACAATGGTGACCACGGCGGCATGTTCAGCTGGCGCATCTGCCAAGATCAGGCCCTGGTCGACAAGCTGCTGAACCCCGACTACACGCCGACCGATGCCGAAAAGCAGGCCGCCGAGGACTGTTTCGAGGAGGGTCTGCTCAAGTGCACCGACGTCACGGGCCAGAGCTGTGGCTACAACCCGGACTGCTCGCCCGGCCAACCTTGCTGGCGCAATGACTGGTTCACCTGCAATGCCTTCCAGGCTGACAGCAGGCGCGGATGTCAGGGCGTCGACGGCGCACCCCTTGGCTCTTGCTACACCTCCATCGCCGGCGGCTACACGGTCACCAAGAAGATCAAGATCCCCCAATATGTGTCCAACCATACCCTGCTGTCTTTGCGGTGGAACTCGTTCCAGACCGGCCAGATCTACCTGACCTGCGCGGATATTGCCATTGCCGGCAACGACAACCCGCCCCCTGCGAGCAGCACCACCGCCAAGGTCACGACGACGGCCGCGCCCACCAGTGCGCCCAGTACATGCGCTGCCGGTGCCAAGGTCAAGGTCACCTTCAACGAGCAGGTCGCGACCGCCTTCGGCGAGACGGTTAAGATTGTAGGCTCGACGGCCGCCCTTGGCAGCTGGGACACCAGCAAGGCCATCACCCTGTCGGCGGCCCAGTACACGGCCGCCAAGCCGCTCTGGACGCTGACAACGAGCTTTGCACCCGACACTCAATTTTCGTACAAGTTCATTAGGGTCTCCTCGTCGGGTGTTGTTTCCTGGGAAAGCGACCCCAACCGGGCGTACACTGTTCCCAGCGACTGCTCCAAGACGTACACCCTTGAGTCGGCGTGGAAATAGGCGGGAATGTGTGGGTTGCGGTTTCTCATCCGAGTGCGGCGGCTGGTGTTTGAGGGGCTGATGGAATGAAAGATTTGCTAAGATTTGTATATTTCCAGTCAGGGTACATGCTAGCTTGGATGTTTTGGAGCGTGTTGCGTTCTTGCTGGTAAAAGAGGCCGAGAAAATGATCCTTAGTATCCTTTTGTGCCCTAGCCGCAAGTGCTGTATAAGGCGCGTTTCGCGAATTCCCAAGTAGTTCCCAAGCTTCCTTTTTCCAAAGGTACGTATATCGTAGAGCTTGCAAGAATCTAGTGTGAGGAAACAACAACACCCTCTATAGAATACTATTATTAATGCGCGGGTTAACTGATGTTTAGTTGAGTTAAAACGTTACTAAAAAAAAAAAAGCTTGGCATATCTAATAGAGGAATTAGTTAAGTTAGAAATTAGACAATAGTTGAGTTAGTATTGTAGCAATGTAATTAGCTGTTACGAACCAATGCTGATGAAGGCCGCCAGAATGGGCCGGAGCGGCTATCACGTTGCGAGCTACGTCACAAGGCTTGTACAACCAAGGTCACGTGACCTTGATTGCTTAGTCGCGGACGGACTAAGCAACACTAATCGCTTAGATATAATCAGACTAAGCAACGCATGTTACTTAGTCTAAGACTAACTGATTATAACTAAGCATAGGCACAACATTAAAAGGAACGATAAGTATATAAGAGATAGTTATTACTACTAATATTAAGGACTCAGTTCTTTAGTGTTTAATCTAAGTATTTACCTTAAGTACTTTTAACTATTTACTCCTCTTAGTAAATAAGACTAATACATTTTTATAACTATCTTTAATTAATTGTTATACTATTTAAGTAATTACTTTATAGTTACAATTAAAAGTTATTACCTAACTTATCTATAATTAAAACCTATAACACTTATTATAGTAAGATTAGTTATAACATTTTAAACACTTTTATTTTAGTAAGTTACCTTTTAATAACTAACAAACAATAATTATAGTTAATAAAGCTTTGTTTACTACTTCTGCTAGTACTACTAACCTTACTGTAGTTATTGTATATATATAGCAAAAGATATAGCAGATAAGACAATAGCTTACTTAAACAACGGCTAAGAAAGCCCTAAGAATGCCTAAGTTCTTTAAGCCTAAACTATACAATAGAATTCAAAGAGACGTTAGATTGTTCCTTACTTAAGCTAAAGCCTACCTTTAAGTTAACATAACTATTACTAAAACTATAAAATAAATCTTATATATTAAAAACCTTCTTATAAGCAAAGTGTTTAAGTAATAAGAGCTTACTTTAAGGGACTATCTTAACTATAAAACTAATGTATAATGTAATAAAGAAACTAACTATGTCTTCTAGAGTTATACAAACTTTAAAAACAAACTTAGAAATGTATTTAGCAACCTTAATAAGAAACGCATAGCAACTTAATACCTTAAGAACTTACGCTAGACTAGATCTACTACTCTATACAATAAAGAATTCTACTAATATGCTTCTAAGCTAGACCTAGGCAACACTGTGCTTATAGAATACTTTTATAATAGCCTATGTAAAAACGTTAAGAATAAACTTAGCAAATATAACAAACCTAATAACTTTAACAAATATATTAACCTTACTATTAAGATTAATAATTACAATTTCTAATATTGCTAAAAAAAAAAATATAAGGGACCTTAACTAATATATAAGTTTAACATAAGCAAAGGTTATAAACAATAGTTTACTACATAGAGTAGTATAATGCATATAGGACTAATAGAGCTTAATGTAGCTTAATAAAGTAAGGGCAAGAGTAAGTGCTATAACTATAGTAAGGAGGGCTACTATGCGAATAAGTACTAAACCTTAAAAAAAAAAAAAACTTTAGACCTCTTTTTAAACGTAAGCTTTAAGAAATTAGGAAGACAGGCATTATATAGAGTATTAAGGAATTAAACTTAACTTTTAAAGATATATTACAACAAATTATACAGCAACTAATACTAGCTATTATATAGACAATACAACAAAGATTTATTAGTAACGTAGACCACTTTTTTTTTAATAATATTAGACAGTACAAATATTAAGCTATTGTAGAAGATTTCCTAGGCACGCTTAGACTACAACATAGGTACTTACCTATGTTTAGGGTAACTACTACTACATATAAACAAGAATTGTAACTAGTTTAAGGAAGTCTAAACTGCTACAATATCTATACATACCTAAAAGCAAGAGATTACTGTATAATCTTACTATCTGCTAGAGGACATTGCAATATTGCATAGGTACATTGCTTTATATACGTATACTAAGATCATTTTTTTAATAAATTAGAATATAGGATCTTTTTAGTACAACTTATAGAATAGAGAATCCTTAAACTAATCTTTAGACTATACTTGTCTAGATAGAAGCAAACTATAGCATGATTTATAGAAGAAAGCTACATAGAATAGTACTACCTTTGTAACCTAAATAAAGAATATTAACATAATATAAATTCTAATACACTTTAATAAACACTATAATACCTTAAGAATATACCTTTACTATAGCTTAAACCTAATAGGTTCTAAAGTAAAGATAACTATAAAACTGTAAATATAAGACATTACAAAGAATAGTACAAAGATTGCAAACTATTAGACTTTAACACTAATAGGATTGTTAAATACTAAATAGAACAACTTTTACTATAGATCTTAAAAAACTAATACACTAAATAAAGATAGCAGAGTGTCTTGCTAGTATAAGATACAATATACAAACCCTAGTAGCAATAACTACAATACACATAGAACCTAGCTTACAGTTATTCCTTAGTTTAACAATACAAAAATAATAGGTCTATACTATAATAGATAGTAGGGCGCAAAGAAATTTTATTTTACTAAATCTTGTTAACTACCTTTGCTTACAATACGTTAAAAAGGATAAGCCCTACTAACTTAAGACTGTTAATAGAAGTAACATAGTGTATAATAATAAGCTTGTAAATAAAAAAGTAGCGCAACTTCCTATTGCCTTTACTAATTAATATAATAAGCTTATTAGTTTTAATATTACAAGAATCTTACATAATATTATATTAGAGATACCTTAGCTATAGGCAAGCAACCTAAGAGTTAACTAAAAAATAGGCTAATTTTAGTAGGTTATGCTAAGAGAAGACTAGTTACTGTAAAGCTAGCAAATTGCTGCTGTATATAGATCTACACTAACATTAAGGGAAGAAGGCTTTAATGGATTAAGAGTAAGTATACAATAAATTTCTAAGGAATACTACTAATACTATAACTTGTTTAGTAAGAAACTAAAAATAAGATTGCTAAAGCATAGCTAATAAAACTATAAGATTCCCTTAAAGCCTAGTATAGAACTTAAGTTTTATAAGGTTTACGCACTTAGCTTAAATAAGCAATAAGCTTTAAAAGAATACCTTATAAAAAACTTAGCTAAAAGATATATATAACTATTAAGATTATTAGTAGGATATTCTATCCTATTTGTTCTAAAGAAAAACGGTAAACTACGCCTATACATAGACTATTAATAGCTAAACAATATTATAATAAAAAATTAATCCTTACTACTACTAATTAAGGAATTACAAGATAAACTAGCTACTGCCTAATAGTTTACTACAATAGACCTAAAAAGAGCCTACAACCTTATTAAAATAAAGGAAGGAGAAGAATAAAAAACTGCGTTTTAAACTAAGGAAGAACTTTTTGAATACTTAGTAATGCTATTTAGACTTACTAATATACTAGCAACATTTTAGGAAATAATTAACTATATTTTAAAAGAATACTTTAATATATTCGCTGTTGTCTACCTTAATAACATCCTTATATTCTTTAATACCCTAAAAAAGCATAAAAAACATATATATAAAACCTATCTGTTATGCCATTGGAACTTAGGGTTCGGGTTAGGCATTCATGCTATCCTAAGCTATCTTGCTAAGGGCTTATTGTACAAAAACTTAAGAATCAG
>JAXOUE010000097.1:0-97574 GCA_036250105.1 Parasarocladium wereldwijsianum | reverse complement strand
CAATGTTCTTCATTTTCTCACAAGATCCCCTAAAACACCCCCCAGAGACCCCTGTAGACGCTACCGCATCACCTGTGGACGAATGGGCCGGCGCCAGAGTCCTTTCGGCCCCTTTTGGCGGGGAAAAGGGGGCGCGTGGGGAAGCGATCGTCGTCATTTCCATACCTACTGTACAGTACCGACCGCGTCAAACCGACTGGGCTTGGCGATAAGCATGTCTCATTTGCATGTGCTTTTGTTCTTCTGTCTTGTGCCTGTGATCACGAGTCAAATGACGTGGGGCGTGGGTATTTTGTTTTATCGTTTGTTTCTACAATGATGATTTGGATCTATGCGACGTGTCGTGCTGATAAGCATGGCCCATGGGTCCTTGGGCAAGGATGTCCATGCAGGTATGTATCTTGCGTGTATGTACTCGAGGACAGCCTTTGTCTTATCTCTTCACTTGCCTGAGTGGCCTTCTCACCCTTTCTTCGTATTATTTCTTCATGGACAACTTGGAATCACTGCTCGGACCTTGAGACGCGGACTCCAAACTTCCACACCTCGTCCAGTCGAAGCTGTCTCTCACCGTCTCCCTCCGATAGGATCATCAGATCTGCGTCGGCCCCAGCCTCTAGCGAGCCTTTCACGCCTTCAAGCCCCAGCATCGCTGCCGGTGTTGCCGTAACTGCCCTCAGAGCCTGGGGAATGCTGTAGCCTGTCCACTTGAGAAAGTTGTTGACGCACTCGAGCAGTGTGATTGTACTGTGTGAGCAGCCCTCGTGTTAGTTGCTGCGAGTCCGTTCGTTGCGGAGGGACAAGAAGACGAAGAAGGGAAAAAGAAGAAAAACAAGAGCGCTTCAAACTCACCTGCCGGCAATAGTGTCCGTATCTTTCAACAACAGCAAGTTGCCGTTCTTCACCAGCTCGTTGTCTTTGCCCCCATTGACCCAGGGATACACGCCATCCGGCATGCCGACCAGATGCATCGCGTCCGTCACCAGTATGAACCCCTCCGGGCACGCGTCAAAGGCGATCTTGATCGTCGTGGGATGCAGGTGCACGCCGTCGGCGATGATCCCAAAGTAGGGCTTGGGTGAGCTTTCCGACTGTCCCAGGACACCAAAGACGCCCGGGTTGCGGTGGTGCAGCGGACGCATCGCGTTGAAGAGATGGGTGATCATCGTGGCCCCGTTCGCCACGGCTTTGGACGCCTCCTCGTACGTCGCTTCCGAGTGTCCGATCGAGTAGATGATGCCGCGCTCGCGCATCTCCGGGATGAGGTCTGCCATTCGACCACGCTCGGGTGCTGCCGTGATGACCTTTACGGGAATCACAGGCTTCTCGTCTGTCGGGTTGAGATTTTCCCATCCGTAACAGTCTTCGAGGTCGCGGAAAGAGAAGGCTTCCAGCATCGCATCGGGATTGTGCACGCCATTCTTTGTCGGACTGAGGAATGGTCCTTCGCAATGGGCGCCCAAAGACTCGGCACCGTCTTCTGGGAGGCGCATACGTCCTGAAGGTCCAAGAAGCGGTAGTGCCTGGAGAGTAAAGCGCCATTAGCCATGTGTTGCTGAGGATATGCAATCATTTTTCCTTTCACTAGGTATCTCACCTTTTGATACAGCTCAGGCTTCTGACTGGTGATAGTGGGCGTATACGACGTCACGCCCGTGGCCACCAGCTTTCGGTTCACCTCACGCAGGCTCTTCCCATACTGGCTCATATCTTCCAGCAGGGTCGAAAAGTTGAAGCCATAGGCTCCGTTGAGCTGGCTCTCGACCATGCCAGGCGCCAAGATGCGGCCCCCGAGGTCGATGGTCGCGTCGGGGAGGTGAAGCTCATCGTAGAACGAAGACTGGCTGTCAATGATCTTGCCGGTGACGGAGCTGACCCAGAGATCCTGCTCGACCAGCTCCAGGCCGCGCAGCAAGCGACAGTTTGTAAACTTTGTCAACCCGTTCTTGGGACGCATGGGGGGCGAGAGTGCGATAGGCATGTTGGCAAGCAAGGGCTCTGTCAGAGAGCAGACCAGACGGAAAGGCAGATGGTTTGTGAGGGCGGACTGGGACGGCTTGTCCGATGGAAACTTAAAAAAAGAGACTCCATAGCATAGGAAAAGCCGATCTCAGAGCCCCGCGGCGGCGAGTGATCGATACTAGTACCATTGAATCACTGGCGATGATGGAGAGAGTCAGCACCTGGTCTGCCGATGTCATGGGCTCGGCGGGCATTACCACCCACCAGCTCTCCGCCAAGTATTGCCGTTCCAGACGTGCGTGCCTGCGATGTTGGCTCTGAGCTACGGATGTGTCCACTAGCGGCTATTAGTCGGTGACCAAGGACGCAACACATGGCATCTTGGGGCCGTTTGGGGGTGGATGGCCAAGTTTTGGAGAGTGTCACAATAGCAGTGGCCGAGACCAGGAAACGTTGACAAGATGGGTCAGCAGCAAGTAAGGATTCGCAATGACACCAGCCCAGATTTACTCCAGATGCCTTTACGTCTCAAAGCACAGAGAATCGGTGCGACTCACACGTTCATCACGGCGTCGACGGGACAGCCGGGAACGTCATTGCGAGTGTAACGTTGACTTGCTTGGGTCTGGGGTGTGTGGGCAGCTTTCTGGAGTGTGGGGGCATGTGATGGAGTGCACTACAGAGGCTACGAGGCGCATTCCATCCATCTTCGTCTTTTCGACACTAAATTAATCCACAGGTGAGTGAGACTAGAGTCGTCAAATGATGCTTTGTCCAACCTTGTCCCCATTCAATGTGGCTTGGCCGGCTGGGGACGGTATTATATTCCGCAGCGAGTGAGCAGGGTCAGGGTTTCCCAGCTTGGCTCATCGATCTTGAGAATCTGAGCTGGATGTCCCTTTGATACCTCGACATCATTTGTGACTCAAGTGACAGGTTCATGCAGAGATGGTAGCCAGGCACACTATTTGCTGTTGCAATTTGCCCAAGAGCAACCAGCTGTTGATCATAACCATCTAAAATTCTGGTTATCGCTATTGAGAACAGGACAGCTTCGTCGACCTGGACATTATGGGGGTTACAGGCGTGGCAAGACTAAGAAAGCTACCTACAGCCGACACAGGACAGCGACAAGGAAGCTTTCCAACCCCAGAATCCCTGTAGAATCACCAGAGGTAGCCGTTCAAGTCAATCAACAGAGTAATCAGAGACATATAATCATTTGAAAAGAAAATCATGAACAGCTGAGCAGCTCGAAGAAGCGAGAGTGCTGCCTGCCCGAGGACCCACAAATATTCACTTTGAACCCCCCTTCAAACCGCCCTCGTCCACCACCATCTCTGCCACGCTCGATCAATCTCCTGCTTATCAACTCAATTCTTGGAAATCGCTGTTCAAGTCGCTTACATTGCATGTCTGCTCGGTGGCGTTCTCCATCCGTATCGAGACTTTGGCATTCCCGAACGTCAACCATCATGCACGCCGTCAAGGCGTAGCAGGACCAGATCTTGAAGCTGGCATCTCTGGTCGAAGTCCTCGTCGTTCTAGGCACGTTTCAACATGGCCACAATCGACAACAATGAGTTTGATCCCATATGGGAGGATCTGGATTGGTACGTTTGCGTCTCCTACTCGCAAAATTCAAAGGAAGAGTGGCTCCGAAATTGATCTACGTACGGTCGGCACGTGACCATCTTCCAATCTCACAGATCACATCCGCAAGCCAAGATTAAAATGAGCTGACGAATTTTCAGGGCGATCGGCCAAATGTTGATCATGGGCTGGGATGGAACTGAAGTGACGCCGCAGATCAAGACCCTCATTGAGAAACACCATCTTGGGTCCATCATCTTGACCGCGAAGAATCTCAAATGTGAGCCCAGTGGCCTCGTAACCAATATCTAGAGCAGCTTACTGACCTTGATAGCCGCCGAGCAAACCGCTAGGCTCGTGCAGGAGCTGCAAACCATCGCTCAGAAAGCTGGGCACCCTCAACCCCTCCTCATCGCCCTAGATCAAGAGAATGGCGGCGTCAACAGTCTTTTCGATGAAGACTACGTGTGCCAGTTCCCCAGCGCCATGGGTGTGGCCGCCACGGGCAGGACAGACCTCGCCTATGAAGTCACCAAGGCCACAGCCACAGAAATCTCGGCCTGTGGAGTCAATCTCATGCTGGGCCCCGTGCTCGACGTCCTCAACAATGCGAGGTATCAACCACTTGGCGTGCGCGCTACCGGAGATGACCCTCAGGAAGCGTCAGCGTACGGACTCGCCGCTCTGAATGGCATTCGCGATGCGGGCATGGCGAGCTGCGGCAAACATTTCCCCTCCTATGGTAATCTCGACTTTCTGGGCTCCAACCTGGACGTACCCATCATCACGCAGACTCTTGAGGAACTGAGCCTCAGCGCTCTCGTGCCCTTTCGGAACGCGGTCGCCTCCGGGAAGCTGGACGCAATGTTTGTTGGCGGGTGCGGCATCTCCAACCCTTCCATGAACGTCAGCCACGCGTGCCTCTCTGACCAAGTGGTCGACGACCTCTTGCGCAACGAGCTGGGGTTCAAAGGCGTGGCCATCTCCGAGTGTTTGGAGATGGAAGCTCTGAGCCATGACCTCGGTGTGCAGAATGGCGTGGTTATGGCGGTAGAGGCAGGCTGCGATCTTGTGCTCCTCTGTCGCGCGTACGATGTTCAGCTCGAGGCCATCAAGGGGCTGAAACTGGGTATAGAGAACGGGATCGTAACCAAGAAAAGGCTGATGACCTCCCTGCGGCGTGTTCTGCAGCTCAAGACGGGATGCACCTCATGGCAGAAAGCGCTTCACCCGCCTGGGGTCTCCATGCTCTCTCAAATCCACCCGTCCCATCAAAAGTTATCCCTGAAGGCATACGACGACTCAATTACGGTGATTCGAGACAAGGAGAAGTTACTGCCGCTGTCCGATTCCATGCATCCTGGAGAAGAGCTGCTTCTTCTGACGCCACTGGTCAAGCCATTGCCCGCGTCCTCTCTCACAAAAAGTTTAATTGACGCCAGGAATGCACAATCAGCTGTGGGAACAAATCACGATGACTGGGTCCATCGAGGGCGAAGCAGAGGCGCGATTATGAGCGGTGAGGGTGTTTTCCGAGAATTCGGAAAGGCACTAGCAAGATACAGAGGCGAAAAGTTACTGCATACGAGCTACACAGCAAATGGAGTGAGACCAGGTGGGTTCATTGTTCTCTCGCTCCATGAGACTCTTGTTTCTGACAATATCTACGCAGTCCACGAGAACCTCATCAACAGGGCATCATGCATCATCATTTTCACCGCAGATGCAAACCGGAATCTTTACCAATCCGGCTTTACGAAGCACGTCGACATGATGTGCTCGATGCTGCGCAGTCGTGGTCAAAAAAAAAACCTCATCGTTGTGGCCGTCAGCTCCCCATACGATTTCGCCATGGACAAGTCCATCGGCACATACATCTGCACGTTTGACTTTACAGAAAGCGCCATGCACGCTCTCGTCCGCGCACTGATCGGGGAGTTCAGGGCGCAGGGTACGCTACCGGGAACTCTTCGCAAGAGCAAGAAGGTGGTCAAGTCGAGGCAGCACTGGCTCGTGGAGGACTACGTCAAAGAGCGCGACCAGTCGGGTCTCGAGGATCTGATGAGGGCGGTGCACCGGGCGAGTGCTCCCGATCTGCAGTTTCTCAAGACCACGACGGCCACCACGTTTGCCCTGCGCAGCAGCAACATTGCAGAAGCGCACTTTGTCGTCAGAAACAGCAGCACGCACGCTCTGTACGGCTTTGTGGCCACGTATTTCGTCTCTGGCGTCGGCACAATCGGGGCGCTGTTTGTCGACCCCGCGAAGCGCAATGTTTCCATCGGCCGCTCCCTGCACCGAAGAGCACTCAAGGGCCTATTGCAGAGGCCCGGCATCAAAAAGGTCCAGATAGGCGCGGCCTTGCCGGGAGTGTTTTTGGGCATACCCCAGAACCTCGAAGCTCACTCCATGAAGGAATGGTTTGCCAACAGCGGATGGGACGTCCAGTTCCCCCGCCGTCTGACCGACATGGTCATCCAGGACCTTGCGCACTGGCCTCACCCGGAGGGCCTGCAGCAGAGCATCCAGCGCGCGGAGATCAGCTTTGACCTTATCCACAACGTTGACAACGCGGACAGCGTGCTGGCACACGTGCGTTCAAACGCCAGCCCAGAGGTTGTTGAGCTCTATCGCTCTGCTCTGCCCGAAGACAAGTCCTCTGGCGTCGTACGCGCAAAGGACGCTCACGGCAACTTGCTTGGCACCATTATCATCACCAAGCCGCACAGTCCGTTGGCAGAGTTCTACCCGCCCTTGACTTCACATAGTGAGGCCATTGGGGGGATCCTGGCGCCGATAGTTCTTCCCGGAGCCTTGTCTACGCTGACATTGCAAGGCCTCGCGTGGATGGGGGTACGGCAGAATAAGAACCAAAAAGCATCAAAGACGGTGCTGAGCTTGGTGAGTTTCATTCCACCCTGGTGGGATTGTAGTGTGATCATTGGGAAACTGACAATAAACAGGCTGTCGATGATGCGTATGAGCCCCTGTTGGCCATTGGGTTCGAGGTGCTCCAAATCTTTGAGGAGATTACAAATTCTCCAGATAATGTAAGTCTCGCTTTTACGATTACCATAAACTTATCCTTGTACTAAATGCACCAGTTTCCCGATCTTTGATGAAACGACGACACCAGGGCTTTGATATCCATGCAGCGAGTTTATTTTTAAATCGATTTCTTCCAGACGTAGATGACGGACACGAATTACAGTGACTCGATCGAAATCTTGGGATCCGACTTGAGATCGCGCCCTTGTGTGACCGTAACTTTCTCAAAGGGGAGGCCAGGGATTTCCGTCCCGTCCTGCTCCCGTGCATCCAACTGCGAGAGTCTGAATTCTCCCACCCGTTCGTAATTGCCACCGATGAGCTCGACAGGCTTGTCTTGTCCGGTCTCCGCTGCATCGTAACGACAGATGGCAATAGACTTGCTCTCAGACCAGGTGGTCGTTGCCGACTCGTCATTACGAAGAACGAGGACGGCGTTCTCGCGGACGTACATGGGCAGCGTTCCAAAACCGTGACGTTCCCTGAACCAGCCAGGCCCGTTCTTGACCTCGTTGGTGAAGAAGGACGTCCATTTCCCTGCAGGTAGGTAAAACTCTGCCTCTCCAGACTCCTCAAAGACAGGGGCCACAAGAATCTGCGAACCGAGCATGTACTGGCGGTCCAAGTACCACGCTGTGGGATCATCGGGAAACTCAAGGGCCATGCTGCGCAGCGACAACGGCCATCCGTTTTCCATCGATTCTTTGGCCTCGGACATGATGTAAGGCATCAGCTTCTTCTTCAACGCCGTCCACTTGGCCAACGTGCGAGAGCACCCCTCCTCGCTCTCATCATTGTCGTCCACCGTCCAGGGCACGCGGTAGGAACTGCTCCCGTGGAGCCGGCTGTGGCTGCATAGCAGACCCATGGCCACCCACCGCTTGTAAAGCCAGGCCGGGGGCTTGCCCTCGAACCCGCCAATGTCGCAGGACCACCATGAGAAGCCACTCAGGCCCATGGAGAGCCCGCCGCGCACCGTCTCGGCGAGGGCCTCGGGAGTGGACTCGCAGTCGCCTCCCCACTGCAGCGGGAAGCGTTGTGTGCCGGCGCAGGCCGCTCGAGCGAATAGCACGGCCTCGTTATTTCCGTACCGCTTCTGAAGGGCCTGGTAGACGAGTTGGTTGTACGCGAAGGCGTAGTAGTTGTGCATCCTGTGCGGGTCGACCGTGGGGTCGTGCCACTGCACGTCGAGCGTGGGGATGCGCTCGCCAAAGTCCGTCTTTAGAGCGTCGACGCCCTGGTCAAAGAGCCTGTTGAGACACTCGACGTACCACTCACATGCCTTGGGGTTGGTAATGTCGAGCAGGCCCATCCCGGCCTGCCAGAGGTCCCACTGCCAGACGTCGCCGTTCTTGCGCTTGAGGAGGTAGCCGTTCTCAGCCGCGTGCTGGAAGGCGGCGCCGTGCTGGGCGATGTAGGGGTTGATCCAGACGCAGACTTTTTTGCAGAGGCCGTTCTCTTTGAGCCGCGCAATCTGGGCCTTGGGGTCTGGGAAGCGCTCCGAGTCAAAGACAAAGTCGGTCCACGTGAAGGCCTTCATCCAAAAGCAGTCGTAGTGAAAGACGTCTACGGGCGATCCCCGCGCTTTCATGCCCTCGAGGAAAGAGTTGACCGTCGCCTCGTCATAGTTGGTCGTGAAGCTGGTGGTAAGCCACAGGCCAAAGCTCCAGCTCGGCACCTGGCCCGGCTTTCCAGTCAGGATGCTGTATTTCTGCAGCACCTCCTTTGGTGTCGGTCCGTATATGATGTACCACTTGAGGCGTTGGCCCTCGACGATCGTCTGCACGCGACAGGACCTCTCGCTGCCGACTTCGAGATCCACCCTGCCAGGGTTGTCGATGAAGACACCGTACCCGCGGTTGCTCATCCAAAAGGACACGTTCTTGTAGGCCTGCTCGCTGGACGTACCGCCGTCCGCGTTCCAGAGGGAGATGCTCTGGCCGACTTTGTTCCAGGCGCCGAACCGCTCACCCAGGCCGTGGATAGACTCGCCCACTGAGAGGTTGGTCTGGGTGAACATGTAGTGCTTGAAATTGCGCAGGTCACCCAGCTGCATGGCATTGCTTGGCGCAGGTGTGTACGCGAAACCGACGCTACGCTCGCTGAGGCTGGTCAGGCGTTTGGAGCCGTCGGTGCTGTGGAAGCTGATGCCGAAGGTGTGAGGGTCGGAGCGTACTGTCGCGGCAAGCGAGCCGGCTTTGAGAGTCGTGCCATGTTTGGTCCCGTCGACATTGGCCTTGACAGAGGGTTTCCCGTCGGGGAACAGGTCAAAATGGGGGCCCTTTCTTTGTTCGCCGGCAAAGTGCGTGGCCTCGAGGGAGATGACGCCGTCCAACTCGGCTCTGATGTCCTACCAAAGTTTGTAAGCCGTCTATGTCCAATGGCGGCCCAAGGCATTCGTAAAGCTCGTGATCTTACCAAGGTAACAGTCGGACGGTTAAGGGTATCGCCTCGAGATCGAATCTGCTTTGTAGGGCACAGGAGACTCAGACCCTGACCATCTTGGTGAGGCGTGGTCTCGTAAACCTCCATGGCATATTCTGCCTGGACGCCCTCGGCGGGGAGCCACATGCCATCTCGAAGGCGCACCATAATGAACACAGCTGGAAGAGGATAATCTAGTTGCCTTTCACCACATCACCGCACCAGTGCACAGATGTGACATCCGCATTATATATCTACGAGACCGGGTCAGGGCGGCCTTGAATGTCTGTTGACAAGCCCATGCGAACCCCTCTCCGTTTGCATGCTAGATCCTCGCAGCTTGACGCGAGACTTATTAGCCCACCTATCACGGCGTTTCTGCAAATGTCCCTGGTAGATCACTTCGTGGAGCTTGTTGGAGAAGCTGCATTCTGCCGGATGTCGTCCGAATCGCGCGCGGACCGTCTCGCCACCGGCCGAAGCCCGACGGCGATTCATTCAAGCGTATTGCGCCATTGAAGTCTGGTAGAATCCAAGCAATGATTTCATAATCGTCAAACAGCTCGTTGAGAACAGATACTGGCTGGCGAGACCTGAGCGAAGGCCCCATGAAAAGCGAGCAGGGGGGAGGGACGGTGGCCGATACCGGCGTTCGGCAAAATAAAAGCCCGAAGACACGCGCTACAGCGCTAATGGGCAGCCTCCGTGACGCCAGCGCAGTCCCCGGCGCCTTGCAGGTCACCGTAGCAGCACAATCGGGCGTAGGCAGAGGCACAGAGGCACTGAAACTGAAGAGGACGAGCGCGAACGGTGTTCGGGGCGCGGTGGGCGGTGGGCGCAATTCTGTCCCATCCCCAACCCTCAGCCCAGCTCGTTTTCCGCCAGCGTCACAGCTCTTGTGTCTGGGCCTCTGCTTCCACGATCGACATTGGCGTTTCTGAATCTCTCGACGTATCCAGCGACTTGCCATACCCATGCCACGATAACACGCGTCTCTGCTGTTTTTCTCTCCTAGGTCGTCTGTCAGAGACACTCGACGTCGCAAAGCCCGCTTTCCTCTTTCCCCATCGACCATCCAACACTCGAGGCTTTCTTGTTGACAATCCACGACTTTTCGCCCACGATGGCGACGCAGCAGCAGGTCTTGTTCGCCGAGACCATTGCTGGCATGAAAAAGGCTTTCAAGAGAAGAGCTTATGGTACAGGCGCCCCCCTTCGAGATTCTCTCTCTCAAAGCTTTCGCTCTCTCCCAGAAAAAGCGCCCCTCCGCTAACCGCCCTCGTTGCTTTGCAGAATCTGACTCGGACTCGGAGGTGGATAACAAGGGAAATCGTGGACAGAAGCTTAAGAAACGGGCACGGTTCGCGCGAAGGGGTCAATTAGTTTCGACGGTCGACCCATCATCCTATCGAGAGGTGCGTTGGACAAGGCCGCCAGCAGGTTGTGTCTCTTCTGGGAGAAACCGCAATGCTAACGAGAGGGCCTATTGACCCAATGCAGACTATCGAATACGGAGGCGTGCAACGCTCCATCCTGCACCGTAACCCACCGCTGATCGACGAGGAGGGTTTCGAGATTGATAGCGATGACGATCAGGAACGTATCGACGAGGCGATCGCCGCAGCTGCCGAGCTGGACCCGTACGCAGACATTCGAATCGAACGTAGGTTTCCTAGGTCTTTTCTGCCTACTGTCCGTGCTGGTTTGCTAACTATTGGCCAGATATCCTCGCTCCTCTGACCGCCACGACTGATCTCCCTACACACCCGACGCTCTCGAAACCGTTTACGTCGACGACGCTGTCGACCCTCGTCGACAAGAGCTGCGCGATGACGCGGAAAGAAAACTACTCGCTCGCCCAGATCCGACACTTGTGGACGACCCTGTGCGGCGATTACACGTGGGCACCTTGCGAGACTATGCTGAGCCCCGACGATATCGAGCTCTACACAGAGGACCATGTGGCAAGGCACCTCTTGCAGCTGTCCAAGACCTCGGCCGATTACGTCGTCGGGTCATCGACTCAGGTGAACGGGGAAACCTCAGCAAACCATGGTCCAGTGGGCGCGAACGCGGCCGCGACAGCGGATCCCGACACGTCGATGGGCGAGGACGGCACGGTTGCTGGCCCGAACGAACAGACCGAGCAGGCCGGAAACACAGAGGCTCAGCCAGCAACAGTCGATGGAAACACCGCAGATGTGCCCATGACAAATGGCGAGAGCGCGACCCACGATTCAACAAACTCACACCCCCTGAATGAGAGCGAGCGCACACAACCAGAGCTGCCGACATCCCTCCCGACACCACCGCCCCAGCCGGCAGACACATCAGCACAGACCGCCGAGCCAGCAGAGCAGCAAACAGCCACCGAAGAGCCAGGGGTACAGGGTCACCGAGAAGAAGAAGGCGCCCCTTTTATCCACCCCATGTTTTTGGCGCCCAGTCACGCGAGACCCGACCGCAACCTCGGGCTGCCCGAACACGACGCCGAGACGCTCCGCAAGCTCCTCTCGCTCTACGTGCAGAAGCAGGAGGAGATCTGCCGGGGCGCGCAGAAGCTCCACGCGGGGTTGCTGCGCGCGGAGCGCCTGCGAAAGCAGGTGCTGCACTGGTCCAAGGCGGAAGCGCACTCGGGGGTGAACCGCGACATGTCGGACGGGGAGGACTGGTATGATCGGGAGGAGTGGGGGCTCACGGAGGATCTGAAGAAGGGACAGGACGAGGAGGAGGAGGACACGACGACGACTGGCAAGAAGACGCGAGCTCGTAGGTGAGGACCGCGTTCTGCTACGATGGGAGTCGTGTGCCTTATCTTTCCGTCTTTCTGTGTTTCTGTGCTCTTGAGGCCATTGTTTGTTTGTAACGAATTTATGATCTGGGCAATCGGCGTTGTGGGGAATTCCAATACATTTCATCCATGCGTGGGCAGGCGGTCTATCTTTTTTCATTCTCTCCCTGCTTCCTTTCCTTTTCTATTGCGTTTCGTTTCATCTGTTCTGTCTCATCTTGTTTTCTTTTCTCTTCTTTTTTCTTATCCTTGACTGTCTCCAGTCATTAAACATCAGGAGCATCCCACAAGAGCTCATCTTACTCAAACACAGCTCATTTTGGTCGCGAAAAAAAGCTCATCTCCCTCAAGAAAAATTTGGCAATAATCACAAGCAAAATACAACGGGAATCCGGGTTCACGGTGCCGTACAGCCAAAGCCGACGCTTTCCACCTCCCCAATTCTGCTCAAGGGACCCCCACTCTCCACTCACGTCGTGACGTCTGACGGGCTGGTGACCCGCCCGCGGGTAAAGTACACCTATCCATGTGTCTGTTAGATACCTAGTACCTCACTGGCCAGTCCAGCCCAACCCAGCTTGCAAGGTGAGCTCCAAGCTTACCTCTCTCTCCCTCTCTTTTTAAACCCTGCCTTTTTCCATTGCTGCATCGTAATCTGGCCTTTATCTTGCGTTTTTTTTTTCTTGTATCGCAGCCATCTCTGGTTTTCCTCGTTCTGTCTGACCTCACCGCAATCCAGCTTGAGTCACCAGTAAAGAATAATCGTCATGGCGTCTCTGCAAGATCTCACGACCTATGTCGACTTTGGGAAGCAGAGCTTCTGGGGTAAGCAGCCTGGATTTACCATCTATTCTCGCATACACGCATGCAATGTACGAAATAGAAGCGAGAAAGAGAAAGGGCTGACAGTGTGATTCAAATAGTTTCTGCGGCTTCCATCGCCTTCAACCCTCTGTTCTGGAAGTAAGTTCCCAACCCTCTCGTCAACGTCCAACTGATCTGCAGAAACAGCTGCTGACTTTCCTCCCCAGCATCGTCGCCCGCCAAGGTCCGCCGCCTCCATCCGAAAATAGCCTCGTCTCTTGTGAAACGGGGGATCTCGCCTTACTGACACATGACAGAATACCACAACAAGCTCCTCACCAACCTCTTTGGCGGAAAATCCCTCCCCGCCTGCTACGCCCTCGCCGCCACCATCTTCTCCCTCGGCCTCGTGCGCGACTACATCTACAAGACGGCCATCGCCGAGCAGCCCACGCACCCGTTCCTCGCCACCTCGCCTTATGTCCAGGCCCTCGCCTACACGCTCTTCGCCGCCGGCAACACCCTCGTCCTGTCCTCCACCTACGCGCTCGGCATCACCGGCACCTTCCTCGGCGACTACTTTGGCATTCTCATGGACGAGATGGTCACGGGCTTCCCCTTCAACGTGACAGGCGCGCCCATGTACTGGGGCAGCTCGATGAGCTTCCTCGGCACGGCCCTCTACTTTGGCAAGCCCGCGGGGATCGTCCTGACGGTCTGGGTCGTGATCGTGTATTCGATCGCTCTGCGGTACGAGGACCCCTTCACCTCTGGCATCTACGCCAAGAGGGAGAAGGAGAGGGCGGCCGCGGGCAAGAAGCAAAAGTGAAGAGCGCCCGTTGCGTGACTGTATCGCGACAGAAGGACATGAAGTGTGTGCGTGTGTGAAGTCTTGGTTAAGCTTGTTGAGCTACTTGAGCTGTTTGAGCTGCCTAAACTGGAGCTGAGCTGAGCTGAGCTGAGCTGAGCTGAGCCTAAGGCGAAGTGAGGTTGGTGAGCCTGAGGCGAACGGAGGCTGATGAGTATCTTCATCTTGGGTCCATGATGGCCTCATTACACTTTAACATTTTGTTTGTCTCTGCTGTCTGCAGACGATGCATGGTCGTGGATTGAAAAGTACCAGTTGGTCATGACGTGATTCTCAACCCATGTTGGCAAAACTGTTACTAGCCGTCATTGTGAAGAACGCGAAATATACACGTTTTCATACATCCTCTCATGATCATAAATTCCAGCTCCAATGAGTATTATTCAATTGGCAATCAGAACCAGTAACCTACAACTACAGAAGCTGAAGCTTCGTGAGCGACGTCATCAGCGCCCGCTATGGGATCCGCAAAACCCCGCGTTCCCGTCCCACCAACCTGCGAAATGGAGCTGGGGGAACGCTCAGGCGCGCGGCGCAAAGCTGGACCATCTGCTGCCGCTCCTTCGACCTCGCAGTCTGGCTTTGCCACTTTTGAGCTTCACAAATTTTAGGATCCCGAGTAGAGCTTTGGCGGTGCGACTGGTCTCCTCATCTGCCCTCAGAGATCAGCGCCCAAGATGTTCCAACCTGTACGCGCTCCTTGCCCCTCCTCCTCGTCCCCTTTCTCTTCCGCGGCAACAACAGCAGCACCGGCAGAAGCATTCGCAATCTCTAACAACCACCTCCTCTGCAGAAACACGCCTACTCGGCCATCACCGTCTCCATCGAGAACCTCACCTCCAAGGACTTTGAGGAGGAGGACATCTCCGGCATTCCCAACCTCGTCGAGCTCATCAAGCTCCAGCGCGCCACCGGTCCCACCGAAACCTCACGTGCCATCCGCAAGAAGCTCAAGTATGGCAACGTCCACATGCAGCTCCGCGCCCTCGTCATCCTCGACGCCCTCATCGAGAATGCCGGCGATCACTTCCAGCGCACCTTTGCCAACGAGCCCCTCCTCGAGCGCCTGAGGGTCTGCGGCAGCTCCGACCTCTCCGACCCGGCCGTGAGGACAAAGTCCCAGAGCCTGTTCCGCGCGTGGGGCGCCCAGTACGCGAAGACGCCCGGTCTAGGGGGGATTGCGAAGCTGTACAAGGATCTGCCGAAGCGCAAGCAGGTTGTGCAGAGGGATAACTCGGCGGCTGTTGCGCAGACAGATAACCCGTTTGGTGACGAAGAGGAGGAGGAGGCGGCCGCGCAGGCGGCGGCCAGACGTGCGCGGGCGGCTAGCAGGACGCAACCTTCTGCTGGAAATTCTGGTGGTGGTGGTGCTGCTGCTGCTGCTCCTGCTCGTCCCCCAGCTCCTGTCGACACCGCGCAGTTTGCGCATGAGAAGAAGCCATCCGGTGGCGGTGGTTCCGGCTCGTCCTCGTCCTTCTTCGGCTCCTCCTCTTCCCGCCACAAGAGGGAAAAGTCGAAATCAAAGTCCGGCAAGCGAGGCTTCAACCTGGAAGCCGAGAAGGAGAACATGGCGCTGGCCATCACCGACTCCTCCAACGTGTCCGGCAACCTGATGAAGCTGCTGGCAGAGACCGATCGAGGATCAGAGCGTATCTCAGACAACCAGCAAGCTGTAGAGTATTTTGAGGCGTGCAAATTGCTGCGTCGACGAATTCTGCGATACGTACGTGCTGGGAATATCCCCCCAGCTCCTCACCCAACATCGCTCGGTCGTTGAACAAACTAACGCGGAAACACCAGATTCATAACGTCGGAAGCGAGCAGTGGCTCAACAGCCTGTTAAACGAAAACGACAAGCTCGTCCATGCACTCATGTCGTTTGAGCAGATGGACACGTCCATCGATATGGATAGTGACTCGGACGACGATGAGGTGGCAGAGCAAGCACACCTTATCCGGGGTAAGCCCAGCACCTCTATTCCCGTCTCTATTTACCCGTCAAATAAGCACTAGTTAACGTTTCCATCATACAGTCGCCAACGAGCAAGCGGCACAAAAGGAAGCCGAAAGGAGTAAGCTCTCTGACACTCTCCTCTCCCACACAGTCCGACCTTGCTGATTATTGATACAGTCGAGCAACAACGACAACGACGACTGCAAAAACAGCGGCAGCAGCAGCAGGAGGCAGAAGCAAGGGCAGCCGAGATGGATGATGAGGAGCATGACCCCTTTGCCGACAGCAACGAGGTGCAAACACCAGCCACAGAGCTCACGCAGCCAAGGTGGTGATCATAGCGCGCAGGAAAGTCCGGAGCAGACTACCCAAACAGCATTACAATAGCAGGCCAAAAATACCATATGATCTTTTCAACATGTTGGCTGAGGCGGTGGCCGCACGTGTCTGGGATCTCCCCTTCGTACGTCAGCTTGATCCGGCCTCTGTGGACAAAGACCGCGTATCTGCATAGTGGCCGATGCTCACGAGCAAACGACCAGGGAGGGCTGATCTTTTGGTCGTTGCATTTGGAGGGGAACGGCCGTGCAAACCTTGAGAATACCCGGCGCGTAGGTATCCTCCCTACGTGTGCCGGGCCAGGTCCAAGTGAGCCAACATCTGTAAAGACCGGACCAGTCCCGCGGTGCGGGGGTCGCGTGCTGTCGTGAAGAGGCTGGTTGATCTCACAACCTCCCTTGGGGTCAAGTTGATCTCCTCCAAGGCTCGGCTCCTTGGCTTCCTTGGCGTCTTTTGATAACAGCAGCATCACGATCTTCTCTGTGGGCCCGTAGGGTAACTCGTATCCGTACTCCCACTGGTGGGCTCACCATCTCGCGCCTTTTGACCTGATGGGTATTCACTTATGACATCGCGTTGATGGATCACGATGCACTCTCGCGAATGGTTGATAGACAAGGGTCACCACCCCATGCAGATATGACAGAGCATCATTGGTTCCCATCTCCGTGGGTAGCTTTGCGTTGGCGACCATCCAAATGCGTCTGCATCGCAGCCAACAACGTCGTCAGCCCTCTCTCTGTTTGTAGCGCTTCCTATTGTCCCTCGCCGCCCCACCCTATTCAGAATTCATCCGTGCATTCCTTCCATGACACCTTCTCGAAGGCTGGGACTCTTTCGCGCCATGCTTTGTGGATGCGACGTGCATCCCTGTGTGATCGCAGCGATAAGGCACGTCTCCGGTGAGGTTGAAACGAAGGGGCCGAGCGCGCAGGGCCCGGGTTCGCCGAAGCAGTAAGCTCATGTGACGTGCAGTTCATGGTGTCAACCAAGTCTTTATTATAGATCAAGCTGCAGAAAGCTGTTGGTGATGCCACCTAGCTGTAAATGGGCGAGCAGTCCCGGAACAATCGTATCAACGGGGACTAGAAAATCCCGCAAGCTCAATGTGTCCTAAACAAGTATGGGGAAACCATCTCTTGGAGTTTTCACGAGTTGGTCGATGACTGTTATGTTATAGCAGACGAGGTATAGGGTGAGCACAGCATCGCGGCTATCCACGTAGTCGCGAAATTCCCGTGTCTCTGTTTCGGCGGTGCTGGAGGGATTCTATTCGTGCCCAGCTGCACCGTACACAGCCCAAAAGCTCAAGAGACACATGTCGTCGCCGTCGAGCCAACGGTTCAACAAAGGCCTGCAGAATCAGGATGGTCTATGCTCTCAATAGATGCGCCGGTGACCTTCTGGAAGAGCGGGAGAACAATGTCAACGAGCATGGGCCTCGCGATTCACTCCTTGCAGAAGGGAAAGGAGGGTCAGCGGTGACGGTGATGAACCGTGCACCCAGCCTTGACCAAGTGACGCAGGTCTGAAAGGGAGATCTTGCCCAGCAAACTAACGTGACGCGCCGCATTCGCAGCCGCATCTGTGGGCTATTGGCAACCTGCACGACGTGATGTTCCAAGAGAAGAAGGCTTCGAGAAGTCCTTCCAACGGGCCACTGCAACGTCGGTGCGACACTCGGACCATCATTTGTGTGCGTTCATCTGCGAAGGGGGGGGCGCTTGCGGGCCCATGCAATTTGTGGCTGGCCCCTACGCACCCCCTCCCAAGCATGCATTGATCAGCCCGCCCTCTAATCCCCTTCTGACGCATCTGAGAGCCGCGAGAGCTGAAATTAGGGGTGGAGTCTTGCGCCAATGGCAGGCGACTGCTTGATTCGTTCGTATCGATGACGGGGAAGAGGATGTTTGAGAGGAGCGGTGTAATATCATGCGTGTCGCAGGAGATGAGCCCCCAGGAGAAGCGGCGCGCCAGCAGGAGATCGTGCGAGGCGGCGAAAGCCTGAGAAGTTGCTTTCCGGCCGCTGCAAGTTGACGAGCAGCACTGTGTTTGAAACATCAGCAAGGTGCCGTTGATCATTGGTGTTCCGTGCTGTGCTCAAGTTGATGGTGTCCATGGTTGTGGTTGTGTTATCTGCAGCACCCGCCAGCATAAGGTCTGATATTGGGATAACCTGGTCAGAGACTCAGAGAAGCGCAGTGGCGTGTCCAAGCGTCGACCCTTCCCCCGATTTAGCATCACTTCAATGTCTGAGGCCACCGGTTCGTCAAACGCGGCTCGCCTGACGCCTTTGGGCGAGCCGTGCTGAGGGATCTGAAGATTCCCACTCTGCCGAGACCCCGAAAGTGACGACCTTGAATCGGCCGTTGGTGCCAGCAAAAAAAAGATCACAGGGCAAAACCAGCGCGCTCTCTCGCGGTCATGAGACAGTGTGGCGTAACATATCTTTCGATTGCACGCAAGTAGGTACTTGTCATGTGCTGGATAGGCGAATTATGCATATGTACGCATAGGTATTAAGCGAGCGGTTCGGTCGTTTGTTTGTTGTGTCGAGGGTGGGGGGAGAACAGCATGTCTGAATGATCGTCCGCATTGCCGTACGGTGCGGTGCATTGGATCCATTTCCCTGGCGCCGGGGAAGGCCGCGACCCAGTTGTCTAAGCAGGGGCTTTTCTTGCACCAGATTTGTGCATTGATAACCCCTGGGCGAGGGGATCCGGGTCTCTGCTGAGCGCTGTTTAGTATGTCTTGGCTGCCATGCATTTGTGAACAGTCCAGCGCTGGATATACCGGACAGCACTACCTGACTAGTGTATCGTGCTGGATGACCGTTGACCGCCTCGAGAGAAAATCCGAGCGACAGCGGTTCGACGTAAGCCATCGCGACGGAAAATTGTGGTCCAGGATCTTTTTCAGCAAGCTGGGAATATCCATGTTTGAATCGGGCAAATGTTCAGGCTCAAGCCGCAACCCTGGTATTTTGCACCGTTTAGGTACGCGGAAATCGACCGAGCTGGACAGTGACCATACTTGACGATACTATAAGAAAGTTGTACACTCATATATTGGCTGTGCCAAGTCCAAGAGGAAACAGATCACCGTTGATAGTTCTTGATCCGAGGACAGTGACAGGACTGCGTAGGACGCACGCGCACACGATGGATGCCTAAAGACACTCCTCGTCTCTTTCCTTCCCATGGCTCGTTCCCTCTGGGAAGGAGTGGTGATAGCGTGGGGCATCTGCCCCTGCAGTGTGCTGCACCCTCCCCCTTTTTCCCTTGTTCTTTCTGTCCACTCCAGGGCCCACTCCCATTGCACTCAGCACAGTGCAGAGAGGTCTACAGGCCACCACAAGTGCTGTAGTCGCCAGCAGCGCTGGGCACAGAGCACATCAACACACTGAACACTGTGACGCGGGCTTCCATTACCCTTCCTTTCCGCTTCTATTGTGATTCCCCTTTTGGATTAGACCGAGCTGGGCTGGCTCGGGCTGGAGGCTGGAGGCTGGCACTCGCATTCCTGTCATATCCAACATCTCCCCATGTCTCGTGCTTCTTGTCTATGGTCAACGCTGTGTATATCTAGCAGCCGGGTTCCCAGACCTCTCCGTGATCCGTCGTCCCTGTTCTCCTTTGAGTCTTCAGATTCTAGATCCCAAGAGCAAGCTGCCTCTACCTACCGCCACTCGGGCACATCTCCTTGTCCTGCTGCAAAGCACCATACCGATACTCACGCTCGCCATTCACAGCGCATTTATGCGACTGCGCTCGGGCTCACCAGCTCCTCATTCCAGCTTCTAGTCGCGATTCCAGGCGGCCAGGCCTCATCTCAGTCCTCCTCGGGCCCACAACACCTTCGATCGCGTCCCCCACAATCGCGTCGCTCGCCTGTCATTTCAGCCCAGCCAGCCTGAGCCTGACCACGCACGCCAGCATCGTCGACCTCGTGGTGCTGCCAAAAAGAAAAAAAAAACATCTCGCATCGCGTTCAGAAGACTGCTTGATATCATCTGGTCTCTTCGCCAAATCTGTCTGATACGCATCTGCTCGTTCGGCTAAGCAACCGAACACATTCCCGTCCAACCTGGTCCTCAGCACTAGGTCTCAGGGTCCGAAGCCGTGCACGATCGTCAGCTGTCTGCTGCTTGTGCTTCTGCGGCTCCCCAAAACCTCAAACAACACGCCAAACATCGACGCCTGTCCTGGCCGCAAATCACAGGGCTCGTCCGTGTGCTGCCAGTGTCTGTCTATTTCAAGGTGTGTTTCTGGATTCCCACTGCTGTTTGACGCCTGCTACGACGCTAGAAGCTGGGTGAAGGCGAGAAAAAGCTGGCTTGCCTGGCTCTTCTTTTCTTTTTATTCTTGTTTCTCCATCCAGGCCCATTAAACTCACTCCCCCCCGTCTCCATCCCCTTCCTATCCCATTTCCACCCTTCCACCCGCGGTGCCTGTTTCGCCTCGCGCATCCCTGCTCGTGGCAGCCGGGAGTTTTTCACCCTCTCGATTGGTTACGTACACGGTACCCTCTGCGCGTCTCCCGACCCTCCAACAGGGGGCAGACATAAAGGCTGTGGCCCCTGCTTCACGTCACTGCACCTTTTCTCGTTTGGTCTCTCTTTTCTCCTGGCCATTCGTTTGATCGTTTTGAGAAGCTTTGCCCTCATCACCACCATCATCCTTCGTCATCGCCAACATCCATCGTCCTCCGACCCAAACTTGTCTTCTTCCACCCGTCGCGGTCTTTGTTTTGATCCCTATTTTTTATTTTCCACCTACCCACTTTCACACCGCTATTTCCGCTTCAGCCGAGCCAGCCTCGCGCGCGCGATCGACCATTCACCCTCCTTTTTTTGGCCCCCCCCTTGCAACGGGTTCGTCGTCAACTTTTTTTTTCTCCTTTGCGCTCGCTCCATGCGACACGTGCTTACTTTTTCCAACCCAGGTCCTAGCATTGCCGACATAGGCCACTTCACGATCCCTTCTCGCCCTGCTTCCGTCGTTTGATCGCGTTTCGATCATTTTCGTTGCGAGCACGCGATCTTTATTATCCTAATACGCTGAATTCGACGCTTGGCGATAATTATCACAAGCGACGTCTTTTGACCAAAGATCCAATCTGCGAACATCGGCGACTACGTTCATACCAGTCGCGTCAGCAGCATCGCGGCCGATACTTTTCCGATATTATAAGCCTGCTGCCAAAAATTCTTACCATCACCAACATGGTATCACCTGCACCTGGAGAGGTCATGGGCATTGGCAATATGCTCAACAATAAGCACGGCATGCACAGCCAGCAGCCGCTGCCTGCCCACATCCCCCTAATCAAGCACGATCCCATCATGGAGCGATCCGTATCACCCCACGGCTCTGAGCACTCGCACTACTCAGCACACAGCATTGCGCGTTCCTACTCTTCGCAAGGTCCGATGCAGCCTCCGATGCACATGTCCCCCTTGCCTCACAGCATGCAGATGCCCGGCTACCCAGACATGCAGGGCCTGAGCAGCATGCAAAACTCGCCGTACGCCCATCAGCAGCAGCAACATTACCAGCAGCCTCAGCAGCAGGTGTCTCACCAGGCTCAGGAGCAGACATCACCGGCGCCTCTCGCAAAGGCATACCCTTGCAGCACATGTGGCAAGGGCTTTGCCCGCCGCAGTGACCTTGCACGTCACGGTATGTACCCCACGTTCTGCTGCCTCATCCACGCAAGCATTCGCTAACTCCATCCAGAACGTATTCACAGCGGCGACAAGCCTCATTTGTGCGACTTTCCCGGCTGCGGCAAGACCTTCATCCAGCGCTCCGCTCTCACTGTGCACCAGCGTACGCACACGGGCGAGAAGCCGCATCACTGCGAAACGTGCGCCAAGAAGTTTGGTGACAGCAGCTCCCTCGCACGTCACAGACGAACCCACTCGGGCAAGAGACCTTACAAGTGCCCCTTTGCCGATTGTCAAAAGACCTTCACACGCAGGACGACCCTCACGCGCCACCAGAACCACCACAGCGGTACCGTTGAGGAGGCTGCCATTGCGACAGCCGCTGCGCTGGCCGCGCAGGGTCCCAGGAAAAGCAACGGCAGCACCCGTTCTGACACTGACCACTTGTCTGCGCACGGATCGCCTATGACCACGCCCTCGCCTGGTCAGCGTACCATGTCCATGTCGCCCAGCGTTGACTACGCCGGAGCCGGCCTGCCCCGCCACCAAGGCGACTTCCAGTACATGCCTCAAAACGGAGGTCTGCCGGGTCACCTCCGCATCGGGAGCCCTGCGTCGACCACGTCAAACAGCTACACCACCATGCGCCCGACTTCTCACCCGACCAGCTACGGCCCGCCCGCGCCCCTCGAGCCGAACCTCGGACAGCACCACCAGTCCAACCCTGGCAGCGCGGCCGGCAGCCCTCACATGAGTCACGTTGGTTGGCAGTCACCTTCGCACGTGCCTTCTCCTTCCCACGCCGGTGCCAACTACTCGTACCCCGAGCCTGAGTACTCCCACAACGCTGCCATGGGACAAATGTTTTACGGTGCGCAGGCCCACATGCGTCGACCTCAGAGCGCCGAGCCGGGCATGGTCCACATGTAAAGCAACCCTTCTTTTGCGACTCTCGTTCGCCGAGTATGCATCACTCGAGTCTCTTTTGCGAGGACTCTATGATACCCCTGAAATTCCTCATCATCATCTTGTGGCGTTTGGCTTGGTTTTGGGCGGATCCATCTTCGCTCACTTCTTTTGTTGCCCTGCACTTTTATGTCTCGATTGCTATTTCTTATAGAATGTAACGTCAGTCGGTCTTGAAACGTGGCGGCGGGTTTTGACCAAATGTACATTGCATTGAGTCGGAAACACTCGGTGCGAGACGGTCTTGGTTTTGTTTTTTTGTTGGGTAATATAGACTGCCCAGTTGACCTGGGCCACAAGTATAGAATTTCGAGCAATCAAGACATGGTTACCATGAAAGATCTCTCGTACAGATGTCTACCGTGAGCGCATGTGTATGCACACGATTCAATTACCAAAAATCACCGACCAGGAGGTCAGTGTACCTGCGATGAACGGCCCGCGCGTCTGTCGGACGTTGCTGCAGGAGCAGTATGAGATATCCGGATGCCGCAAGCTGTCGTGTGCCAGTTTGTCGATGAATCCTTTCTATGCAGCCCTTTCTGATCCCGAATGATATCAGGATATCACCTTCAAGGACCGGGCTGCGACCGCAGTCCTTTCGCATTGCATCCTTTCCCCCTCTACCAGTCCTCTGCTGTTCGCCAGGCACGAGATATTCTGTTGCATACAGACTGTACGCAACTCTTTCATCATTTCTTGAAAGTCTACCGTGGGACCAGTCGCTTCGAGACTTTCAGGCGCGGAAAGGGGCAAACTCTTTCGCAGCAGACGGTAGGACTTTTGGCGGATTTGGGTCACCGAGCAGCCATGGTTGCTCGAAAGGGTGGTTCTTTCAATGTGATATATATAGAGATGTACAGGTACAAGAACTATGCTGCCCCTGGCCACAAAAACAGAAACCGTCATGTTCTCCGGGTGTAATTTGTTCGACCGGTCTCAGTGTAGCAACCAGCCTCCAGCATCATGAGATTCCTCGCCCACGTTCCTACTCTCCTCGGCGCAGCAACCCGCGTCCTGTCGGCACCGAGCCTCGGGGATCCCGACGTCGCAGCTCACGCTGCTGCTGCCGCTCCCGGCGGCGAGACCGATATAGTTGCCCGTGCCGAGGACTCTTGGTTTTATGTTGAGGACAGGATCACCACTGGCGTGACGTGTTACGTAGGTCAACTTCATCTCCCTCCTCCTTCTTGGGCAATATTTTGGAGAGCAAGACTGAAAGCAAGAGCTAACGGCTGAGCCCGCTCCCTTTCAGACTAAGAGCTGAGGATTGTTGTGCAGCTTGGGCGCTTTGGCTGGGTTGGATCGTAGGGGAGAGATCTCTAACAGAGGTTCTTCTCCAGGGGCAGTGCTAGGAAGGTGTCAATCTTTTGCAAGAGAAATCTACGATAAGAGATGAGAGCCATAAAGAAGGATACGCAAGAATGCGTCCTGCGTAAAACACAATCTATTAAGACCCTCCCATAACGCCGTTTGCCTGAACTACCCGTAACGCCTTAATTTCTTGTTGAAACAAGTTGATGAGTAAAAGTCCCCCTAAGCGAAAGTTTGATAAATGAAAAAGACACGAAGCGAGGGGGGAAACGCCTGGCAGACTTAGATAGAGAGGGTCGCAAGCCAACCGGCGTGCACTCCCACATGGCATCTCTCCTCTCCAGAATCCTTTCTGTTTTGGTCGGAATTTTCGCAGCGAAATTACCTCCTCTTTGCACTAAAGTCCTGCAGCAAGCTCCCCAGATGCTGGTTCGTCATCTTGCTCGGTCTCGTGCCCGCCTTTCTCTTCTTGGGCTTTGGCTTGCCCGCACCCTCGACAATCTTGAGCCTCGGGTCCTCGCTGCTCGGCTTCTGCCCGATATCCTCGAGCTTCTGGTGCATGTCGACGTCCTTTGGTATGCGGTTCTTCATGGCGAGCCAGCGCTGCTTGAACTCCTTGTCGACGGGGTAGTGCAGGTCCGGGGTGTCGTCCCAGACGAGGCGTGCCATGTTGTCCTTTTTCGTGCGGGTGACGAGGATCTCGTGCGCGACCTCGAGCTCGCGGATGGTAACCTCGCAGAGCGGCCAGCCGTCTTTGAGGTCCTTGACGGGGACGCCGGACGCGTCCGGGCGGGAGCGGAGGTAGGATTTCAGGGTCTTTGCGTCGACGACGCCCGGGATGAGCGGACGGTAGCAGTAGACACCCGATTGCCATGTCTGCTCGCTGAGCGAGGGGTCGGGCTTCCAGCTCACGCGCCCGTGCCGCCTCAGTCCCTCCGCGAGGGTCTTCTTCTGCTCGGCGCTGCCGTTGAGGCTCAGGTGCCCGATAATGTCTTGCAGCGTCCGGTCCTCGCTTCGCTCTTTCTTGTTCTTCTTCTCCTCCGACGTATCCCGGGCCTCCTCGCGCTTAGTCTTGAGGTACTGCACAGCAAAGGTCATGTTGGTCATGAGGTCCTGGCCGAAGCCGGTGAGCTGCGGCTGCGAGTAGGGGACATCGGGGACATCGCGTTTGCGTTTGGTGCTCGGTGTGTTGGCTTCGCTGACGGCGGAAGGAGATGGTG
Organism: Parasarocladium wereldwijsianum; assembly: GCA_036250105.1. Lineage (NCBI taxonomy): Eukaryota > Fungi > Ascomycota > Sordariomycetes > Hypocreales > Sarocladiaceae > Parasarocladium > Parasarocladium wereldwijsianum. The sequence goes on along the minus strand of JAXOUE010000097.1, from coordinate 72,623 downwards.
ATGGCGGCGCGAGGGCAGAGGATTTCTTTGCTGCTGCTGCCGCTGATGATGATGCAGCGGCGGCTTTCGGGTTGGCGATCTTGGTGGCTGCGGAGGCCAGGTTGCCTTTGAAGGCATTCGATTGCCTTTCGAGGTAGGAAGACATGTTGGGAGGCTCGCGAGTCGACGGGGACGCTGTCGGTCGGAGGATCGCTTGCGCAATGTTGGAGCAGGATGAAAAGGTTGAAAGTGCTGAATGATTGAAGACGCTTGCTTTCAGTGTGCGTCAGTGAGGCGAACGCACTAGAATTGTGGCGCCTGGGGTCGGTCACTTCACAGACCAACACCTTGGGTTGGCGCGCACGCGCACATGGCGATTTCTTTGTTCTGGCCGAGTCAAGTCTAAGTCATTTTCGCTTGCTGGAATATAGAACGATGCGCGTATCACTCCAAACCTGAGCTGTTGGTGGTCGAAGCCCGTTTCGCCTGGGATGCTCTGCCACACATCATGCACGACAGAGGAACTAACCCAAGTCCTCCCCTATAGGCATTACTTGGCATGTGATAGCTTTGACATCTGTCTTTTTTTTTTAGACATGTATCATGGCTTTCAGGACACTTCTGTGCATCTCTGAGTGCAGACAAATGCGAACAAAGTCAAGACAAGATAGGTTGATGGTGTGCAATAATCAGAGTCTAACCGCCCACCGGCGCGCTCGCATGGGAAGCGCAAATTCCGCCCAGCTTCCGTCAACCCGCAAATCTCAGGCTATTCCCCCCCAGCGCTCTATGGCATCTATAAATTTTGAACCATGATCCCGCCGTGGTTGATCTTTTCCCAATGTCACAAAGAGCGTGATGAGCATGCTGCTTTCCGCAGTCTGTGCTTGTGTTGTGGCTGACCCAAAAGATCATTCCGAAAGATAGGTACTGAAAAAAAGATGCAAATGCAAGTCATTAAAATGTGGTGCCTTATCGCATCCAGCTCAGACACCGCGTCGTTGGCCTCGCTGTGGCCAATTCTGATTACGAGATCAACCGAGGGATGAAAAAGTCGGGACGTCTAGTTGAGGTACTTGTAGGCACCGTAGGCCGCGGCACCGCCAATGAGGAGGGCGGCGTAGAGACCGACACCGAGGCCGGACTGGTCGGCTTTGTTGTAGGTGTTGCCAGTGTTGGCCGAGGAGTAGGCCTTGGAAGGCTCAGGGTCGCCGGGCTGCAAAAGAGGCACACGTCAGCTTGCGATCTCGGCGATAACGTGGTGATGGATCGGAGTCGGGAAAGGGAAGCCGTGCAGTGGCATTTTTGGTGGATACAGGGGTCGGGGGAAACAGGCAGAACAAAAGCGCAAAGGGGCGTGAATGAAACACCAGAAATGATGGAGAGAGAAGAGGGATGATTGCATACCAGGCGCTTGAGAGAACCGACGTAGAGCTTCTCGAGGGTCTCGCGAGCCTCGTCAGAGTGGCCGACATCCTCAAAGGCCTCGGTGGCGTCCTGGCCGGCCACGTCGAGCATCACCTCCTCACCACCGCTGCGCAACTCTCACGTCAGCCGCTCGTCCCTGATTATTTGCATATTTTTGTTTTTTGCTTGGGGCCATCTCGTCGGAAAATCCTTACGGGTGCTCGTCGACAAACTTGGCAACATCGTAGACCTTGTCGCTGATGACCATGTAGCAGTCCTTCTTGGTGTTGTGCTCAGCAACGTCCTGATAGGTGAACTCCTTGGCAGACATCTTGGGCGGTTGGCTGTGAGGATCGAAAAAGAACGGTACGGTTTAGGGAATTCGGATTCGGTCGAAGCGGGCACGGGAGCAGGTAGGATGGTCTGTTCGTTTCGTGAGTTGAGGAGAAAGAAAAGCGTTCGATTTGGCTGGGGGGGGGCCTACGGACGGTTGGATTCGGGGGTCTTCAACTAATTAATTTCAAGCCCGGCTGGGGGGCGGACGGGCCAGGAACTGGCAGGGGGGCAGCAGCGGGTTCGTTGGGGCTGCCTGAAAGTGCTGTTTCGCTGGTATCCACCATTTCGTCCAATCAGGGTGTCTGGTTTAATCTCTGGCTCTTCTGATTGGTGTCTGTAGGTGTCAAAAATAGGCCATCAGACAGGAAGTGAATAGGCAGCTACCGTATCACGCCCTTATTTTGTCGTCTCCTTGTCATCATGTGCTTGTACCGTTGCACAAAGTTGACGACGTTGTCACAAATGCAAAGTCATCATATTCGCTCCACCATGCCGTAGACCTGACCTGCTGACCTGTATAAATCACCTCTTCGCGGCTCCGCCCCCAATATCCTGCCCCAGCCTGTAGCTCGTCACCTTGTCCCACTCGATCTTCTGCCTCGTCACGGGCAGCTGCCTCCTGAGGCCCTTGAAGGCGCCCTCGCTCAGGTCCACAAAGCCTTGGTTGAGCTCCTCCTGGTACTTTCGCTCCGCCGCCGAGATCTCCTTGGCGATGCCGGCGCCGGTGCCGGAAGACACGGTGCTTGAGACGGCCTTGTTGGTCAGGAGACGAACGTTGCCGTCCTCATAGTAGTGAACATCGACCTTGACCGAGCCTTCAAGGGTGCTGGAAGACGGGTCGAAGATGTAGAGCGACCGCCAGCGGCCATTCCTATCCAAAATTAGCTTGGTGCTGTGCACCGGTGACTTACGAGCCAGGTGCAGTGGCTTGACTTACCAGAAGTTGTTCGGGCTGTACTTGTTCGCCACGATGATGATGGCAATCTTCGAGTCGGACTCGATGGGGTACACGCCGTAGGATGCGCTGGGAAAGTGTTCCTTGACGTACGTCTCGAGGCCTTTCAGGGTTGACTTGCTACAGCCCTTATATTAGTGCGTCTCCTCAAGTTCCACATGCGTAATACTCACACAAGGTCTGCCTGTGCACCCTCAAGAACGTAGCTCTGTACTGCACTCGCTTTCTGCGAAGTCCTGTCAGCCCTGCACCGTACCAAGCCGGGTAGTCCATATGCTCCGTACTTGTGTTGTGTGGTCAAACTCGAAGCTCGAGGAGCTTTCCACGTCAAAGTAACGGCCGTCGCCGAGAGAGTTGTGCGAGCTGACAATAACCTATACTCCATTGATCAGAACAAGGCATTCTTTTGTGTCCGCGCTTTCGGCTTTCAAGAGCGTCGTACTGATTGGCTACTGCCCGGGAGCTTGACAGTTGTAAACTGCTCCTCGTTGTATTTTTGAAACGCGGGGCCGAGCTCGTTGACAATGGTGGAGGAGTTGGTCAAGCTTTTGATGTCTAACACGATCGGTCAATTGGGGTTTGCGGTCGGAATCATCGTCCTCTGGGTTGGCAGTACCTGCGACGACATCGGCGAGCTGGTGCGAGTGTTAGCCATTGGTAGCTCTCACAGCTGGACGTTGGTGCGAATCGGGCTTACCTCGCCTGGCGGCGCGCCCTGGACAAAGCCTGCGACAGTCTCGAGCTGTGACATGTTGTGTTATGCTTGCAGCAGAAGTATGTGTCGGCTGGAAACGGTTGAGAGAGGAGGTTGACGTGATGTTTAGCGGAGAGGGAAGATCGGGAGGCGGGGCATCGCGCGGCGGGCGGCGTCAGAGCTTCAGAGGGGCAGGGGCCAAGAGATGTCTGATGTGTACCACGACATTTGTGTTACTTCTGTCGCATTTGACGATATGTGTGAGCGATAGCTGCGATATTATACGTAGTATTGTCTTGATATTTATATTCTCGGTTAACAAGAAAGAGGGCAGGGCATAAATCGCGTGTTCTCTCTGACACAATACCTTCACACTGTTGCCACTGACTTCGTTTAGCAACCCTCCATCTTCAATCAAACTGACCTGGACGAGATGTGTCGACCAAAGTAGCCCAGGAAATTTGGCCAAAGATGTCAAATGAAAACCAACAAGGCCAAGGATATCTTCAGTAGCCTTGATCTATTTCTCGCTCAGGTCTGGATCAAGCGGTCTCAGGGAAGGCGGTACAGGGTAGGCGTTAATGACAGACCTGGGAGGCGACAGCTTCACGGTCTGTCTCGTCATTGACAATGACTCTCAATTGTTTGCCGTTCCAACAAACTTTCACACTCGAGCCGACATGGCCCCCTTCCCTCCATCAGTCCAGACCCCCAGACTGGTTGTTTACTACCAGACCCTGCACACCCCAGACGATAAACCTGTCTCCATCCTCCCCCTCCTCACCAACCCCGATATCTCCATCACCCACGTCATTCTTGCGGCCTTGCACATCAATGATGATCCTGCGAAGCTGACGCTCAACGACCACTCCCCCTCACATCCCCGGAACCAGACCCTATGGGCTGAGGTCAAGGTTCTTCAAGCCTCGGGCATCAAAGTTCTTGGCCTGCTCGGCGGTGCAGCGCAGGGCAGTTACCGACGCCTCGACGGTTCTGCGGAAGTCTTTGAGAGGTACTACGGTCCGTTACGAGACATGATCCGGCAACATGGGCTGGACGGTATCGATCTTGATGTGGAGGAGGAGACGAGCTTGGAGGGCATCATCCGGCTGATCGACAGGTTGCGGAGCGACTTTGGCAGCGCGTTAATCATCAGCATGTCTCCCGTGGCGATGGCCATGCTCGACTACACCAAAAACATGAGCGGATTTGACTACGAGGCGCTGGAGGTCATGAGAGGCAAGGATATCGCGTGGTACAACTGCCAGTTCTACAACGGCTGGGGAGACTGCTCCAACCCGGTGATGTATGACCTGATGCTGCGCAAGGGCTGGCCGCCGGAGAAGCTGGTCATCGCTGCACTCACAAACCCGTCAAACGGGAACGGATTCGTGCCGTGGGGCTTGTTCTCGGCGCTGATCGAGCTGATGAAGATGCGGTACGGGGCAAAGTTTGGTGGTGTGGCGGGCTGGGAGTATTTCAACAGTCTGCCAGGCGGCAGAGAGAGGCCTTGGGTATGGGCAAAGCAGGTCACTGGAGTTTTGAGACCAGAATATCTTGGACGGAGTGGTGCTGGTGGTCAAGATGCTGGCATGAAGGCTCTTGAGGCTGATCCAGATGAACCGTCGTCCGGCGCTGTACCCGTGCCAGAGCAGTTTGACTACTTCTCCGACGACGGTGAGGACTAATCGCATAGATATTCCGTCCTTTACAGCTTGGTGACAAATTGATGAAATTCGTCAATTGTCGAAATGTCCAGGATCCAGGATTCACGTCGCTGATCGGCACTAGCTCCATGCAGGCGGAACCCCCCCCCCAAAACCAGGTTTCTGACATATCCGATCACACGCACATAGCCGGCCTCCATCTTCCGGAAATCCATAGTAGACCCGCGTCATCGCAAAATCCCATCGCCGAGATGCGAGTTCCATCGAGTCAATAGACTATGCCAACGAGCGTGGGTCTTGGCCTTGCCACACACTTGTTTGGGTCCCCGAGACGATGGGTGGAACGCTTCATACTGCACATCATGGCAAGTTTATCAAGTTTTCGGCGAATGTCCGACTGGGCATGGGGTACGCAGACGACACAGAGACGGTCGTCTATTCCTGCGAGGAGACCCAAGGTGTTCGAGTACGAGGATAAGCTGGATCAACATCACGTGCGCCTTGTCAAGTTGCCAGACGAAGGCGGCTCGCAAGTCTACACACTACAGACTTATGTCTTGGACCAAACGCCTGAATACATCGCTCTATCATATACTAGCGATGTTACAACACAATCATCAGCTAGCGAGCAAAGAATTACGCTCAACGGCTGCGCATATGAGCCCCTGCCCGTCTTGCGCCCAGTACTCGCTCGGCTCCATACAGCTAGACCAGGCCATCACGTCTGGATTGACGCCCTCTGTATCAACCCAAAAGACCTTGATGAAAAGGCTGCTCAGGTATCTATCATGCACTCGATCTATAAGAATGCAAAGGAAACCATCATTTGGCTGGGGGAGGAAAACGAGCACACGGAAAGCGCTCTACACTCCATCCGGCAGATCGCCTACAACGCAGAGTCCAAACTCATCTCTCACGCAACGTCGCAATCTTTAGGCGATGTCTTTGTAGCTGACGATAAGGATCTCCTGGTGAAGAATGGCTTGCCGCCACTGTCGCGCGAGGATTGGACACATCTGCTCGACTTCTTCTCGCGGCCCTGGTTCGGACGGCTTTGGGTGATGCAGGAAGTCGCGCTATCTCAGTCTCCGATATGCCTCGTTGGGAACCAGACCCTGTCTTGGGACTTGATCGGGTATGCGTCGTTGCTGCTGGGCGCAAGTAATGCTTTGGTCGGACTGCAAGCAATGTCAAAGGATCTACGGATGCAGCCCCTGGTGGTAGGGATCACGTCGGCTATCAATGTGCAGACGCTGCGGGAGTGGTGTAGACGTGATGTCAGTCCTCTACATGCCATCTACCAGAGCGCAGATTTTGCGAGTGGCATTGCAACATCAGCGCCGGAGGCTGGGCTGATGAAACTGCTGGTGGCAACCCACGGCTTCAAGGCGAGCTTATCAAGGGATCGAATCTATGGTCTGCTCGGCCTGCTACACCACCTTGCCACGAGTAATAAGCTTACTCCTATCAGTCTCAATGTAGATTACAACATCGCAGACGAGCAGGAACTCACCAACATTACGCTGCGCATCCTCCATGCCACGGAATCCCTCCACATTCTCTCACTCGCCGGCGAGCACCCTGCCTCAACATCAGCAACCTCCTCTCTGCCATCCTGGATCCCTACTTTTTCCAACAACCCATTTCCTCTCCTCGGCCCGAGTTGCCACAACCACCGCCCGTTCCACCTCTCCAACGAAAGCAAGGATGAACCTGTCTTCTACATCGATGAGGCTCGCCTCCGCCTCCACGTCCAAACCATGACCCCCAACCTCGGCACCATTGAAGAGATCGGAGAAACCTGGGAAGACATCGCATCCGGGCACTTTACCGACTGCATCCGACTCCTCCTCCACTGCGGGCCGATCTACGCCCCCACGAACCAGCCCATCGTCGAAGCCTTCTGGCGCACCCTCATCACAGACAACGATCTCTCCTCGCGACCCGCTCCCGCTTCCCTGGCGGTCGCGTTCTCGCACTGGATATTCCTCCTCACACTCACCGCCCTTTTCTCCGCACGCACGCACTACCCCGATCTTTTCGACCTCTTCGACAGGCTCGAACCGCTGTTTATCCTCGCCAACGCCCGCGACTCCACGAACCTGCTCCCCAAGTCCAAGGACATGCTGCAGCGGGCGGCCGAGTTTGGAGTGTTTAGCGATCCGTCGCGGCCGATGCTGGGGGGTGCCGCGCGGGACAGGATACTCAGGGAGAAGACGAGGGGCGCGGCGAGCTTTGAGGGTTTGGTGAAGGGGAATCTTCCGGGCGGGAGGCGGCTGGCGAGGACGGTGAGGGGCTATCTGTGCTTGATACCGCTGACGGCTCAGGTTGGTGATAAGGTTGCGGTGATACGCGGGTGTCCGACCCCCATGGTCCTTCGACGTGTGAATGAAGAGCTGGACTGCTTTAAGATTATTGGTGATGTCTATGTTCATGGTGGGATGTTTAGGGAGCATGTTACAGAGGATTCGATATGGAGGAGTATTGTTGTAGCATGAGGGACATGGAGAATTCTCGCATTCTGGTCGGTTCTTGCACAAAGGGGGAGGAGAAGAGACGCAGTTAAGAGCACATGTGACCTAGCAGCTTCAGCGATTCGAAATTTACTATGGACTGCTCCAGTGGCAGTCAGAATTAGTGGGAATAACGCAGCAACCAGAAGACGTGAAGCTGAGTCTGCGTCGTGCTGCGACGAGGTATCGTCCAATGTCAAGTTCATCAAACAAATCCGAGTTGAGGTCAAGCTATGCGCGAGACAGCTCAGCTTGGGCTTTTGGAAAACCAGCCGTTCGAAATGCTATCATTACTGAAGATTTCAGAATCGAACTTAATTGAACCATCATATTTGTGTCCATATCGATCCCACGTCTGTTATCCGCTTGACAGATACAGTTGGAGGGCGCTACAGCTGGTCAGCTCTGCAAAGAAGGTCGAATTCCGCCTTTGCCGACAAATCATGACAATACAACGCGAATTTAGAAAGAGAAATGTGAAAGTGAACGCCATTGACATCTGTAATTGCGAATTGAGACAGGTCCAGATGTGTTTTGTTCTAGAAACAATTCGCTAGAAGCAGCCCCCTTGGAGAAATCCCACTCGATGATGCGCACGGCGGACGCGAGCAGGTTGCCCTGTCAATCATCACCACCTACCCTCCCACCCTGTTCAACCTGCCACCAACACGACCGAATAGCTGCGAAACTTCCGTCGCGAAAAGCTCTCAGCAATGTTCAGCCGCCTCACCGGCCGCATTGGCCCGTCTCGTATCCGCCAAGCGATCCCCCGACGCGTCTTCACGCAACCTCTACGCCCTTCCTCGACCCAAGCCTCACGAATCGACCGCATCACCTCAAAGCTCCCCAAGCGCCTGCAAAAACACACGGCCGCCCTCCGAGACGCGCCGGTGTCGCACATTGTCTCCTTTCTCATTCTCCACGAGCTCACGGCTGTAATACCGCTCTTTGCGCTGTTTGGGTTCTTCCACTACACCGACTTTGCGCCGACGCAGTATATGACCACACACTTTGGCAGCTACGTGGACAGCAGCATATCGACCTTTGAGCGGTACTTTTCGCGGAAAGGCTGGTTTGGATTCGGACAGCAAGTGGGAGAGGAACAAGAAGGGGGCAGTGGGAGTGCTGTGCCAGCGAGGGGTGCTTCGGAAGAGCAGAACGCAGCTCATGCGGAGGAAGTAATGCGTAGGTCGCAAGCGGATGACAAGTACAAGATTCTTGTGGAGGTGGCTCTGGCCTACGCTATCACCAAGGCTGCATTGCCGATACGCATCATCGGAAGTGTCTGGGCGACGCCTTGGTTCGCCCGTGTCTTGGTCAAGACACGACAATCGTTCAAGTTCACGGGACGGTTCAGATCGGGACGGTTCACCTCAAAATCATCAGACACTGCAAACAAATGCAGTCAAAGACCATGAAAGGCTCTGCAGCCGATCAACCGGAAGCCTTTTTTGGAAAACAAGATTGTTCGTCCATTCATAAAGGATTACTAAGTTCTAACTCCCAAAAAATTGCGTTTTTAGATTTTGTGTTTTTTTTTAAGCCGTTTGTCAACATTGATCCCGAGATGAAAGACATTTAAGCCTTCTCGTAGATCCAGTCGAACTGAGAGGCCTTGTAGGAGACGACATCGCCATCCTTGAACCAGAGAGCAATCTCCTTCTGGGCGTTCTCGACAGAGTCGGAACCGTGGCAGACGTTGCGGCCGACGTCGATGGCGAAGTCACCACGGATGGTGCCAGGGGCAGAGGCGAGGGGGTTGGTGGCACCGAGGAGAGCTGTGAAAGGGAGGGTTGGTTAGTTCCAATAGAGTTTCTGAATGAGCGGGGGTGTTTGGGAGATCACGTACTGCGGCCAGTCTTGACGGCGTCACGGCCCTCCCAGACCATGGCGCAGATGGGGCCAGAGAGCATGTACTCGATGAGGCCGTTGAAGAAGGGCTTGCCCTTGAGGTCGGCGTCTGCGAGAGGGGTCAGCAAGGTGTTTCCGAAAAGGCATTGAGCTTGGGTCGAGCTCGATGGGTCACGAACAGTGGTTCTCGAGGTGCTCCTTGGAGGGAGTGACGAGCTTGATGGCGGCAAGCTTGTAGCCACGGCTCTCGAAGCGAGAGATGATGGGGCCAATCAGGCCACGCTGGACGCCATCAGGCTTGATGGCAATGAAGCTGTATTTCGGATCAATCGTCAGCCATGTTTGTGCAGATAGATGTGTACGATGAGGGGTCCCGCTCCTCGCCGCCCGAGGGATGGCGGGGTAAAGGAACGCCCCCCCCCCAAAAGAGTGCGAATTCGCTTACGTCTGCTCGTTGGACATTTTGACGTTTGGAACCGAAGTGGAAGTGGTGGAAGGTGATGAGGTGGAAATGGTCGAGGTTGATGAACAAGAGCAAGCTGGGGGTAGAGAGGCGGAGAAGGTATTAAAGGCAAAGCAGGCGACGAGCAGCACGAGCAGCCCGAGGAAAATTCGCGGGGCCGGATTTTCTGCCAGTAGCGGTGACCAGCGCCAGCGCCGACCCTGATTGGGGGTCTGGCCTGGACCCTTACCCTGAGATGGGGTCTCGTTGGGCTCGTGAAGCTTCTGTGCAGTTCTGGCTGGTGGGCCCCCCTCTGCAGCTGGTGTTGCTGTTGCTGAGGAGGTGTTGATCATAGGACCAGTCAGGTCCTCATGGCGGGGTCGGGTATCCATGATGAGAGGTGGACTTGGTCGATTGAGAGCGGCGGTAGCTCGGTATCAACAAAGCAAGGCGTGTCTTCGCGGTAGGGTTTTATTGGGAGGTGCTGGTAGCTGATGCTTACTCGAACTTGGAAGCTGGTCTTGCACGTGATCTGTGAGCTCAGGGGTCAGCGATGTCTCACGTTCCACGGCAACATCTGTTGACTCCGTCAATTCACCATAGACTCACATATAGACACACCTGCAGAGGCACTGTGGTCCATAAATTGAAGCTAGAGCTCTTGGATTCAGTCACATCCCAAGCTTCAACACCATAGATACCGTGCCAAAATCTGGAGCTCAGGTAGCGGCTCGCTGCCCCTGGCACGCTAGTCTCGATTTGGCCATCCCAGACCTTCAATTGAGCTGGTGGCAGCTTGATTGTGTTCGGTCTCCGTCCAAACAGCTTATCCATCTATCACACGCTCGGCAGCTTGCGTGGGCATTTATTGAGGTCTCTCTTCCTCTGCTAGCCCATTTCCCTCGCTCAAAACCATCGCCTGACAAGTTCGCGGCTGGCCAGAACTTGTTGATCGACCTCAGCTCGTCCTTCTGCCTCTTGACCATCGACACCAGAAACAACCACGATGAGGTCAATATCGGGGCTGTCCCTCACCTGGACAGCCCTTCTTGCCGTCTTTGCAGTTCTCTCGTGTCTTCTCTCGCCGGCTGGTGCGCACCTCGCGTCTGTTTGACGCTGATAATCGCTAACATTGTCACAGCTGCCGTCAAGGAACACGACTTTAAGAAGTGCCACCAGTCTGGCTTTTGCAAACGCAATCGAGCTTTCGCTGACCATGCAACCTCCTCTTCAACTTGGACGTCTCCGTATGCCATTGTTCCCGACTCTGTCGACTTTAAGGACGGCCAGCTGAAGGCTACCATCCTGAAGACAATCAACCCCGAAGGCAAGACCGAGCGACTGCCACTAACCATCTCCCTCCACAAGTCCGGGACCGCACGAGTCACATTGGACGAAGAAAAGCGTCTCAACAAGGAAATCGAGCTCCGGCACGACAGCAAAGCTCGCAAGGAGCGCTACAATGAGGCGGAGAAGCTGGTCGTAGTTGGGGGTATCGATCTGGACAACGCGGCCCAAGTCACACACCAAGACGACAAGCAAGTCAACATCAAATATGGCAAGCAGGGTGCTCTGGAAGCAGTCATTTATCTCTCGCCTTTCCGAGCCGAGTTTAAGCGCGACGGCGTGTCTCATATCACGTTCAACAGCCGCGGGCTGCTCAACATGGAACATTGGCGTCCTAAGGTGGACAAGCCCGAGCCGAAAGAGGGAGAGGAAGCTGTCAATGACGGCGAAGATGAGAGTACGTGGTGGGACGAGACTTTTGGTGGAAACACAGACTCCAAGCCCCGCGGTCCCGAAAGTGTGGCCATGGACATCTCCTTCCCCGAGTACGAGCATGTCTTTGGTATTCCCGAGCATACCGGTCCTCTCTCTCTGAAGGAGACTCGTGGTGGCAGCAACAACTATGCTGAGCCTTACCGCTTGTACAACTCTGACGTATTCGAGTACGAGCTTGACAGCCCCATGACTCTCTACGGCGCAATCCCTTTCATGCAGGCGCACCGCAAGGATTCCAGTGTGGGCGTCTTCTGGATGAACGCGGCTGAGACTTGGGTCGATATCACGAAAGCCAAAGAGCCTTCGACCCTGGGTCTAGGTGGCAAGACTTCCACTCACACCCACTGGATTTCAGAGGCCGGTATCATGGACGTGTTTGTCCTCTTGGGACCGACCCCTCGCGACCTGACCCAGACCTTTGGCGAGCTGACCGGGTACACTGCTATGCCTCAGGAGTTTGCGATCGCATACCACCAGTGCCGCTGGAACTATGTTTCTGATGACGATGTCAAGGATGTCGACCGCAAGTTTGATCGCTTCAAGATTCCGTACGACGTCATTTGGCTGGATCTGGAGTACACTGATGACCGCAAGTACTTCACGTTCGAGCCCAACATGTTTTCCAACCCCATCAGCATGGGCGAGCAGCTGGAGGAGCACGGCAGAAACCTGGTCTTGCTCATCGATCCCCATATCAAGAACGTTGAAGGCTACTCTATCAATGACGAGCTCAAATCCAAGGATCTGGCTGTCCGCAACAAGAACGGCGACGTTTACGAGGGCTGGTGCTGGCCCGGCTCGTCCAGCTGGATCGACTGCTTCAACCCCAAGTCCATTGACTGGTGGAAGACGCTCTTCAAGTATGAAAAGTTCAAGGGGACTCGCAAGAACACCTTCATCTGGAACGACATGAACGAGCCTTCCGTCTTCAACGGCCCTGAGACGACGATGCCCAAGGACAATCTGCACTTTGGGGACTGGGAGCACCGCGACGTTCACAACATTAACGGCATGACTTTCCACAACGCCACGTTCCAAGCTCTCTTATCGCGCAGCAAGGGCGAGCTTCGCCGACCGTTCATTCTGACTCGTTCATTCTACGCCGGTTCCCAGCGCTACGGCGCCATGTGGACGGGCGACAACCAAGCTACTTGGGAGCATCTTGGCGCCTCGTTCCCCATGGTCCTGAGTCTCGGTGTGTCTGGCTACCCCTTTGCGGGAGCTGATGTAGGGGGCTTCTTTGGCAACCCCGACAACGACTTGCTCGTGCGTTGGTACCAAGCTGGCGCTTTCTACCCGTTCTTCCGCGCGCACGCCCACATTGATGCCCGGCGCCGCGAGCCTTACCTTCTCGGGGACCCTTATACCAGTATCGCCACCGAGGCCATCCGTCTGCGGTATTCACTGCTGCCGGCATGGTACACGGCATTCTTCCATGCCAATCGCGATGGAAGCCCTATCGTCCGGCCCATGTTCTGGACGCACCCGTCCATGGAGGAGGGTTTCGGAATTGACGATCAGCTTTTCGTTGGATCCACCGGCCTGCTTGTCAAGCCGATCGTGGAGAAGGACAAGGACTCTACTGATATCTGGATCCCTGATGACGAAGTCTACTATGACTACACCACCTACAATGTCATGCCGACTCAGCAGGGCAAGCGCGTTACTGTGCAGGCCAAGCTCGACCAGATTCCTTTGTTGATGCGCGGTGGCCACGTCATTCCCAGACGCGATATTCCACGCCGTTCCAGCGCCATGATGCGCTTCGACGACTACACGCTTGTGGTGACTGTCGCCAAGGATGGATCAGCAGAAGGCGAACTGTACGTTGACGACGGCGACTCTTTTGACCATGAGCAGGGGCAGTTTATCTATCGCAAATTCGCCCTCAGCGGTTCTGTCCTCTCTTCCATCAATGCCAATGTTTCGAAGGCGAAGAAGCCCAAGCCGAGTACATGGATGAAGGCCATGCAGAACGTGCACATTGACAAGATCATCGTTGTGGGTGCGTCGGCCGAGTGGAACAAGGGCGAGGTGACTGTGAAGTTGGAAAAGGGTAGCAACAAGGCTGCCCGTGTTCGTTACTTTGCTGCCGAGAATGGCAGGGCGGCGTACGCTATTGTTGGCCGCGTTGGCGCACGCATTGGTGAGGACTGGACGATCAATGTTGGGTCAGGTGTTGAGAATGCGGAGCTGTAGGGGCATGGACGCAGCATGAGGCGCTCTAGATCAAGACTCTGAATGAAGAAGCGGGACGAGAATATCGCATTATGATAAAAAAGGTCGCTGTTGGATGATTGTGCAGTTTCGCATTGTGTTTGTCGCTCAATACGTGCAGGAAGACATTGTCCCGTGACCATTCAAAACAGCTACCCTGAATTCGACTAGACTTGAATTCGCAATCAATACGATGAAGAAACACGAGAGTGTGGCTGTCGGCAACTCAATGGTATTGTCACCGCGCAAAGGGACAGCCACCTTTCAGGGGCCGAAAGAAAAAGACGCGCGCAGAAGGCTGAAAGCACTCTGGCATGCATGCTGACGTCAGAGGTGAGACAGGGATCTTTTTAAGTTCCTTGTCAGCGCAATGATGGTGATATGGATCGACGGCCATCCATGCCTGTTTGTGAAACTTCAGTAATGAAGCCAGACTTGTGCAATATGGATAGGACTGAGATCACTTCAGTATCAAGAGCAGAAATTTCAAGAGCGGTCGTTTGTTGTGGTCTATGAGAAACATCACGCCGGTCAGCTTTCGGTACAGAACTTGTATGCGCGAGCTGGATCTCCAGGGTCTCGCTACCGCGCCAAGCTTTATTTTGATTGCACTGACATTGCATAACAGGCCTCCAAAATAACGTTGTCCGCGATCAGATACTCATCCCTTGACTCTGCATTGCCCAGATGGACCTAGGTTTCATGCCTTATCTATGATTGCCGAATTACAAGTAGAAGACGTTGGGGATGGGGGGAGGCTCAAGGATATGGTGGACCAGGCGTGGGCGCGTTGATGGAGGAGGGTTCCACCTGGCGGCGGGTGGCTGCAGGGTATCTCGAAGGCTGTCGTGGCAGGCAATTGGTCCCGCCTGCTGATGGTATCTTAGCAGTGCGACCGAAAAAGAACGACTTATCTCAGGTTAAGACATACATTTACCGTATCTGCAAGCTTTCATGGATAAAGCTAACACAATAAAATGTATTAGTGCTCATTCTTTAGTAACTCTGCGCACTGAAGCTACGGTTTGTGTGTGTTCACTTGGTCATCTGTTAGGACCATAGCCGCCGCATGTACCTCGTGTTCAGTCCAACCACCAAAGCCACCAAGACTTGATGCAGAAATGTGGTTCCTCAACACCATTCACCACTCGGCGACAAACATGATGGGATGCTGTGCCTGCAACGCTATTGGACTGACGTGACGGCCCGAGTAGCAAATTTCTCACGGTCGGACTCTTATCGACCGAGATACGTTCGCACAGGAGGGCGCGCGTTTGTGCTTGCGGTGGGCATGCTCGCCACGCCCCGACAATCATCGTGTCGAATCGCTCTTCGAAGCAAGGTCTCTCATCCGAGCCTCAAAGTTCTATCATCAGAAATGAGGCAGGGCCAAATAGTCCCCTTGCAAAGACCCCAGGGGTTTCGTCATATCGATCCACTTCTCCAGTGTGCAGCAACAAACAAAGAAAACACCTCGACTCGCGCACCTTCGATCAGTGATCCAGACGGGTCCAGAAGCGGGTCCCGATCCTCGAATTATGAGCCAGATGCCTGTGAGGTCACTCTTGCCAACGCAACTTGTTCATTCTTGACTGGGTCAATCTCGCAATCCCATCTTCGACATCAATTTCCCCCTTTCTTCAATCGTTTCCCTTACCACAAGCATATAGCCAGCTCTTTGTCATTGTCGTCACAGCCTCCCGTGGCCAGTCATACACATAGAGGCCCGCTCACAAGCTTACACGCGCTGCTCATGCTTGGCGGCCATACTCTCGCTTCATTTTCAATGTCCTTCGCTATCTAGCTCGAGCAGTGTTTCGATTTGCCATTCTTTCACCAACACACTCATCATCCACAAAGCCCGGTGATTCATCATGGCCAGCAATGCTGACCCCAAGTCGCCGACGCAGGCGCAGCCTTCGATTCCTTTGCAACCCATCCCAACACAGACGGAAAACGGAAGACCGTCGCTTGCGATCGATGAAGTTGAGACAGAAAAGCAGAGCTTCCCGAATCTCGAGCCTTATGACAGCGTCAACCGTCCCGAAGATGGCTTCCACTATGAGCAGCAGCACCATCACCAGGCCCCAGCGTACCGCCTGAAGAGCTCTGCCAGCAAGTTCCACGACGATATTGAGCTCCTACGCGCTGAACGCGCAGTTTCGCAGAGAGAAGCCTCGGTCGTAGGCCGATCAAAGAGTCGACGTCGGTCCGTTTCCCAATCGCAAGACGACCAGCTCGGCCAGCAGGACATGGATGATGTCTTCAACCAGCCGAGCTTCAAAGATGCGGTCCGTGAGCAAAAGCAGAATTCCAATAATCCCTTGTACAATTTTTGGCTGTACCTGAAGAAGTTCCCACGAATTTTCCGGTACTTTCTGTACTTGCTCCCAGGAGCGGCTCTACTACTAACTCCAGTGTTGATTGGGGCACTCGCCGTCGACAAAAAGGACCACTCTGTGGGCGGCGTCTATCTGCAATGGTTCGGCATCTGGCTCGAGATTGTCTGGGGATCACTCTGGGTTTCTCGGATGATTACGAGCATCATGCCTCACTTGTTCCTCGGCCTGGCCAAGATGTTTGGCTCTACCAACGCCAAAAAGTGGAAAGACATTGGAGCTCAGTTGGAACTGCATGTCGCTCTCTTCTTGTGGATGCTGGCTGTTCTCATCTCGTTCATGCCAACCAACAACGGTCATCGAGTCGACAACAAAGATGAGGGCAGCCTCAAATGGATTAGCATCCTGAACAAGGTCATCATCGCTTTTTTCGTCCTGGCAACATTGAACATGATCGAGAAGGTGCTGATTCAGTGCATTGCCACAACGTTTCACCAACGTACCTATGCGACCCGGATCGAGAACAACAAGAGCGACACAAGAAACCTTGTGACGTTGTTTGAGTACGCCAAGACGCATCTGGTAAACCATGATGAGTTTCTGGCCAAGGAGGCCAACAGCGGCTCTCAGACGCCCATGAACATAGGTCAGAATGCCCGCCAAGTGTTTGGAGCCATGGGGGACGTCGCTGTCAAAGTCGGCGCCGACTTTGTGGGCAAGAAGGCCACAAAGCAGGGCCAGTCGAAAAAGGTGGTGGCGGAGTTACTGCGGAACAAGTCATCAGCATACGCACTGGCCCGGCTCATCCATCGATCTCTGACCAACGAGGAGGATCGCACTGTGGTGTTCTCCGACATGCAAAAGGTGTTTCCCAGCGAAGAAGACGCCGAAAACGCGTTTAACGTGTTCGATCGCGACCTCAACGGTGACATTTCCATGGAAGAGGCTGAAGTGAGTTTTCTTTCCCTTTTCCTTTGAGCGCAGTGAACTGACTTTGATTCCAGCTTGTCACGAATGACATTTCGCTCGAGAAGAAGGCTATTGCAGCGTCGTTAAAGGACCTCGACTCTGTCATCCAGAAGCTCGACAGTGTGTTTATGTTCATCATTGTCGTGATTGCCATCATTGTGTTCATCTCAATCATTTCGGGCTCGGCAGCAGCTGGCCTTACGTCGGCTGGCACTTCGGTTCTCGGATTGGCGTGGATGCTCCAGGCGACGGCTCAGGAGTTCCTTCAGTCCATCATCTTCGTCTTTGTCAAGCATCCCTTCGATGTTGGCGACCGCGTTACTATTTACGGGGCGACGGGAGCCAACATGACCGGCGACGACTACCACGTTACCGCTATCTCACTTCTTTATACCGAATTTAGGAAAATGGTAAGCTCTTTCCGGCATGCTCGTTCCTTTCCAGTTGCGAGAGGCTGACCTTGTTGAACTACAGGAAGGACACATTGTGCAGGCACCCAACAGCGTACTCAACACTCTTTTCATCCTCAACCAGCGTCGATCTAACGGCCTGGCTGACCCTGTGACCCTGCAAATGCGCTTTGGCACACCGGGGTGGATGATTGAGGAACTCAAGACACGCATGAAGGAGTTTTGTCTCGCCAACAAGCGTGACTATAAGAGTCTTATTCTCACAGAGATGAAGACTCTGGATGAACTCCGCTCCTGCACTATGAACATTGTGTTCTTCCACAAGACAAGCTTCCAGAATGAACTGCTTCGCCTCAACCGTCACAATAAGTTCGTCTCGGAGCTGATGAGGCAGATGGTCGATATCGGAATCCAGTCCCCATACCGTGCCGAGCCAGGCGGCAGCCGAGACTCTCCTCTCTACTGGGCTGGCCTGCAGCAACCCCCCGAATACGTCAAACACCAGGCGCAGGAGCACGTGGACTATACTTCTGCTCAACCGCCTGTGCGTCATGCGTCGCAACGCCGCGGTTCAATTTCTGGGTTCCGGCCTAGTGAGAGCGTGCCTATGACAATAACGGAAGAGGCTGAGGGCTATGACTTTGAAGACGTCACGGCGGACCGTCCCGAGAACAGCAGAACGCACCGTCTGGCCTCCAAGCGGGAGGTACGAGGGCGCGGGGGCTCTGGAAATGCCGAAACGGGCGTGAACCGCGAGCCGTCCGGCAATTCGACGGCGCTGGAGCCGACGGCATCACACGAGTCTCGATCTAGGTTCTTGGGTAGGGCGAGAACCATGGGCGGATCGCGAAGGAGTCGACGAGGAGACGCCCCGAACACGGCGCACTATGGCATGAGCACACACGACGACGACATGGTCTGAATGTGTTGATGAACAACGCGACAGGGCAGCGATTGAGCATATTGCATAAGAGAGGATAGACATGATAGATTGGAGCGATACAGCAACAGCCATGCGGCGCATTTGTTACTTTATTTTTTGCTGTTCAGATAGTAGACATGAATATAGGCTGATCCACGATACCGAATGCATTGATGTATGATATTCTGAGGCGCGGCAGGCGGTGAACGACTGACATCATAAGGCAGTGCTGTGCCAGCAGACCATCAATGATGACAGCCGTATATGCCGTCCTCAGGTTATGCACGCGCTTTTGCCGGCTTGCGCACGGCTACACATAGCCATGATTCAAATGTCATCTCAGCATCATCGCTTTACCACAAACCCGCCAATCCGTTGCATGATCACACCTCGCGTTCGCACATGGATTCACCACCAAGTCTGTCAAAAATATGACAGAACAACTACATCTTACGCTAAAACTACTGACAAGCCACCCACGGTTGTGGAGATTGGAAAAGGGCGTGTGAAAGGGAGGGAGGGGAGGGTAAGAGACGAGGCCCCAACGGTGGCGCGAGGCTGAGGTTCAGCTGCATCCATCGTGGGCGGTGCTAGAACTCAGGTCTCGAGGCAGGCAAGACACCCCGCGCGGTGTTCAGCTGAGTTGTCAGTGTAGGGGGGGTTGGTTTTTTGTGGCTGAGCTGGACAGCTTGAAATGATGAGGGCTTGAGAGGGGCTTCCTTCTTTCGCTGGAATGGCGGGTTTCGTTTCCTTTGATTTCTTGACACTGTGATGGAGTCTTGGGCGAAAAGAGAGACTTTTTCTGGGAGGGCAATACATCTTGATCTTGGATGGCGATATAACCGATGATGGCTTGGTGATGCCTCAATCATCAACAAATACAGGAACCTGGACCGACAACGATTGATCGCGACGTCTTGCAGCCCTGTGTTCGCAAGGCCACGCTGCACAACGACGCGCAATGGCAGGTCTTCCTACCGGCTGGGAAGCCGACTACGACGGCAGACGGTGGTTCTACACCTACAAACCCTCTGGCCATGTGCAGTACCACTTTCCCTCCGAGGGTGACGAGTTCCCCGAATTTATCGACACATCCTGTCCAGCTCCGGCCCTCGCGCCCGAGGAGCGGCTGGAGTCTCAGCAGCAGTTGAAGCGCAGCGGTGGCGCGAAGGGTCTGCTGGATGCAGCTCGGGGCGATGGGATGACGGCCAGAGCGAGGCCGGTGAGTGCGGTATGGGAAGATGGGGAGACGAACGAGCCGGAACAGGAGGTGTTTAGGCCAGAGAGTTTGATGTTCCTGGGACCAGGGGTGTACAACGACGTGAGTCCACTGGGGGAAGAAGAGGATGCCGCGGCGAAGAGAGTGGTTGTCGGGCACGATGACACGGGGATGCAAGAAGAGAGTTTGAGCGGGGGCGCAGAGGTGTCGAAAGGTGAGACGCAGCCGATGCCGTCTCTGCCAGACATCAGCCAGGCTTCGTCCCCGGGTTTGTCCAAGAGAAGCCCGAACATGGAGTTTGCCATCTCCGAAACGACGTCGCCCGTGCCGTCGCGACTCTCTGTCGAGGCTCCCATAATTGATCCTGTGGAGCTCCCTGCTTCTGATCCGCAAGACCATATGGGTCCTGTCGGTCGAATACCAGAAATGGCGACAGAAGAGACGGCGAGGGCGTATATTGAAATTCACCCGGATCCAGTGGAAATCATGGACAATACTTTCCTCGCACCTGTCGAGACGGCTGCTCCCGATGGTTGGATAGAGCTATCCGGTCAGACAAAGTCTGCTGTTAAAGAGCAGGCAGATCTCCACTTGAAGCGAGGACAGGAGTCACCGATGTCTGAGGATGATGTTGAGGTCAAGGTCGCCACGGAACTGAAGTACAAACCGTTCAAACCAGGTCAGATGCAGCATTCGGCAGCCGAACTTCTGGGAACCAAGGCACACGAGACAAGTCCTGCAGAATCCAATAGCTTTGACAGGGAGGAGTTCACAGGACAAGCATCAGACTTGGCCAAGTGTCCCTCCGTTTTGCGACCTGCGCGTGGGCGAGCCCTTTCTCAGCCGTCGACGCAGGCTTCTCCAGGTAGCTCAGTCGCTTCTCCGAGAAGCTCAGTCTCGTCCGCATCTGCTGCCATGCCACTTCCCAGTGATCCGGGTCAGGCATCGATGGCATTGGCAGCCAAGCTCTCAAATCATCAACAAGAACGTGAACAGCCTCGACCAGGACCGCCGCTGCCCCCCAAGATTCCTCATGGAGGAGTTTCTCCCGAATCACAAGCTGCACAAATACCATCACACATTCCCCCGTCCCTACTAAGGTCAGGTTCGGCCACGACACGGAAAGCCGTGCCCAACAGACCGGGGGGCTCGACAGTCCCAAACGTACAACCGGCGGTCTCTCCTTTGCAGAACCGCAGGCACTCAGGCTTCAGCTCTCTGAATGCTTTCCAATCCCGTGCCGGGAGCGAATCGTCACTTGCGGGTATAGCCACCCCCGAGGGCATGCAAAGAGGCTCTTCCGCTGTGTCACTTGGGCGAACACAAAGTACGGCGACCTTCACTCCTTCTCCCTCATCTTGGTCCTCTGGCTCAGCCGGACTAACCGTTGTGTCACCTGCGAGCAATGTTTCCTCACGCGGTAGCGTACAGAGCTCACCGGGAAGCAATTCCCAGGGAGGATCCTACTTCACAGCTGTCACTTTCGAAGGCCGCACTCATCCAAACCAGGGTGCGTCTATACAACGATCGCAGTCGTTGAGACAAGTTCCGTCCTCGGTGCGAGTGCCTTTGCCAGAGGAGATCAGTCGTCCGCACCGTATGTCGATGCAGGCTTCCCCTGGAAGCGGGAACCAGCTGAATATCATCAGAGAACATGACGAGATACGTCCGCAAATTCTTCGTCATGCAGCTGGGGAGACTCATCCGTCAATGCATACCCCCATGAATCAGCTAACGAAGGCTCAAGGCCAAGTACATCTCGCATCTCAACAATCTTCGTCTGCGCCTTACCCGATTACTCCAAAGCTGCAGACCGCTCAGCCAGCGCAGCCTGCAAGTGCACAGCCTGTGGCTCATGGCCAGCAACCGACATTTCATGGGAAACCCAATCAATTTTCAGTGCCGCACACAGAGAGACGGCGGTTACATCGAGCCCCGCCGGCGACAACCCTCCCGACGGTGCATGCGGCACAAACATGGCCGCCGCCTCCAGCAGCTATACACACGCAGTCAACAACGCTCTCCGAGACGGTCAGTCCAGCCAAAGAAAAAGAGAAGAAGTGGACGAAATGGTTCAAGGGGTCTCAAGCATCAATGCCGACACAGAGTCATGTCCCTCCCAGCGGCCACCCGCACGCGCCCCCGAGCGGGTGGCAGGGAAATTCTATACCTGTCCAGCCGCAGTCAAACCAAAGCTCAGATGGCACCAGCGCGCCTTGGTCTCCCGGCCAGATTTCTGCGACCACATTCCGGACGCAGCATCACCAATCACTTGCACACGGTCATCAGGCTACGGGAGGAACTGCCGGGCACAGAGCATCGGCAGGCCCGAACACGCTGCGCAAGCCTCGTCCAGAACACGGTCCTGCCATGGTGTCGGTGAGCCTTCCGCAGACGATTCCGCAGCAGCGATGCCAGCCGGTGTATCACGACCGTGCAGTTCAACAAAATGTGCCCGTAAATGGGGTGGGTGGTCAGCACCACCCTGGGAGGCACAGCTTGGGCGGAGTGGAGGACCAGAGAAGAAACGAGTCGCCCGTGTATGGAACTGCAGTTGATCTTTGAGTCGCAGATAGCTTGGCATGCATTTTAGTCGACAAGCATGAGTACGTTGTAACTCTCTATCAGTAGTTTCGATGCAGTCTGAGGTGATTTTGGCTCTAGCCTCAACTCACAAAATACTAAAGATGGTCACACAGAAAACCCAGTGACCACCGACGGAAATTGCATTCGCCCGTATGGTCGCTGTCTCGCAATCAACCTGGACGTATATGCGTTTCATAACGGTGTTGCTGCGCATGCTCTGCATAATCTGTGGCAAAAAACGTCACCATCACACTGGTTCGCTTCGTCGCTTTCAGTCGAGGATGTGGCGACTGGGATCTCCCAAGTTTCAGATAGAAACAGGATAAGTGATCCCACGATGCCAGCCGCGATGGGTGCGAGTCGCAGTTCAGCGGCTGTATGGGTTTCTCGCAATGATTTAGTTGAGAAGGCGCAAAGGATTCAGTGGCGCCAGATGAGAATGTCCACCATTTGAGCGCTTGACGCATTCGACGCCAATCGCGCTGCGACGATCCAGCGATGGATTGGACAGGACAGTCCGGGAAAAGCTTGCTCTAAGCGCGGAGACCCAGGTACCCATGAGGCATGCGCTTGGGGAGCCCTGTTTGCCCAGCTTGTACGTCTCGATCGTATGTCCCACACTTGCCCTGATCCCTGCTTTTCTTGGGCTTGTAGCGACATTTCTCGCGCCAAAATCCACAGACGCGTCCATGCGTGAGAGGGAGAGGGCTGTGCTACCCAGCTCGATGCTAGCCGACTCGAACAGAGTCGCTGGACATGAGATGCCGGAAATGAACTCAGTTCAAGGACCCGAACGCAAAGATGACAAGAACTCAGGGGATAGGGCTGACGCTGGGGCGAGGCGGGCCAACGTCGCTATGATCGCCGGATCAGACACGCAAGCGCCAGGAATAGCAGCAGCTCGCTGAAGAAAGCAAGCGGCAGGGAAGAAGTGCGGCGGACTTTCACGGGTGCAGATGCCCTGCGTCAGCCTGGCTTGTGGAACAGCGCGTGCAGCTAATCCCCAGGTGCCGCAAAGCTGAAGCCCAATGAGCTACTACTACGGAACCAGGGTGGGACGATGGTGTCGATGGTGGTCCTTGTCATCTGCTCCACGGGAGGTAAACCTCGCGAGCCATGCTGCTGGTTGTTGCTCGCTGTTAAGAGCTGAACCCCTACCGGTTGCAGGGAGCGGGAGGATGCTTCGCACAGGCTGTCTCGCTCTCATGTCCACCTTTTCCCTTCCTCGCATTCTTGTGTTTCCCTGTGCTTTGTATCACCTTCTTTTGGCTCGTTCAATGGTCGATATCGCGACAGCTGCTACGCCAAGCGTTCTGTACGCTTAGATATACGACAACATCTGCTTGACAACGACTCACGAACGAAGAACACCATGGTAGCGGGGACGTGGCTATCCCAACGGACGCTGCTCCTCGTTGGATGCTTTGTCCTAACAGCTCGTGCTGCCAACCAAGACGAGAACAGCCGATTCACATACCCTACCGAGGAGGGCCTCAAGTTTTATGCCAAAGACTCGGTCAACGTGACATGGGACTCACAGTATGAGAGCTGCGATCTGTGGCTGTTTTGTCAGGAAAGTGGTGAAGCCATCGTCAGTACGTACAGCCCAATGTGCGCCCCGTTATCGGAAAAGAGAGACTAACCTGACCGCTCTTGCAGAGGACAAGATTGACAACGTGCAAGCCGGAAAGGGATCCGAAATCGTGGTGATTAGTCAAGGCGTTTCCAACAATGCATGTTGGTTCAACTTGCGACGGAATGACGGAGATGGGAAAGAGCTCGGGATCAACACGCCCCATTTCGCTCTGAGACGCAACGAGCGAGACTCTGCTGGCAAGACGACGCTCGGCCCGGACTCGGGAACGACCACGACTTCGGAGGCTTCGTCCTCGACAGCCGGCCTTTCAGCAGACGAGACAACGACGACGAACACCCCCAAAGGAACGGATGAGGCGTCCAACAAGGACGAGCAAGATGATGCAGACAAAGACGCCAAAAAGGACGATGGACTCAGCACGGGTGCCAAGGCTGGTATCGGAATCGGCGTCGCTCTGGGTGTGATTGCTCTCGCTGGTGTCATCGTGGTCATCTGCATGCGCAGGCGCCGCAAAGCCAGTCGCCGTCGAGACAGTAAAGGACCTGACTTTGATTCCACACACGACCACGATCAGCGCAGAGAGCTACATGGCGCGGCAGCAGCACCCATCAAGTACCAGTACTACGATCCGGCCAAGCGAACGCAAGACGGGCGGCCGCAAGAGATGTCTGCTGGACCGATGATGGAGCAGCGAGCTGGTGCCCACGAGATGCCTGGCTAGACCAAAAGAGCTATTGTGGATTTAGAAGAGTTGGGGAACCAGAATATGAGACGCGATCTGGGACATATCAGCAAAATGTGTCGATCGTGAGGAGATGCTTTGGTGTTGTTTACATAGCGTTATGACAGCGTTGTGATTATTGAACATTTGATATGTCTGCAAGACAGGTGTTGAGGTGATTCGGGGAACCCAGAGCTGGAATCATAGACGGCAAAACAAACGGGCGTGCAATGCTCATCGTGGTGCCATCACTGGAAAAGCATCCGACGAATCGGGCTCGCTGCTGCCTGGCGAGAGCGTCACGTGATATTCTGTCATTGCCATCTCCAGGGTAGGCCATTCTGGGGAAGGACCCTGTTTGGCCCCCGCTAAGCAAATGCTTATGCACCCCACTTACAAAAGCGTTGGACAGGCTTACAAATGCGAAATGCGAGATGCGAATTACGTAGAAACTGAACCAGCCAGCACGTGCTTCCATCGCCATAACGAGTCTCTTTCAGCGGCCACTCCAGGGTCTTGAGCGCCTGGAGCGCCTCTAGAGCACCTGTCAACCTTTCTCCCTTTAGTGCACCAGGCCAGACCAAGCCAGCCCGTATCTTTTCTTCTTGCATCATCATCAGCCCCCCAGACTTGGCCATATCGAATCTTTTTTCCTAATCTGCCATTGTTTTCTCTGGCTCTTCATACGTATCAGCAGTCCAAAACGTCGGAACAACGGGCGGTCGCCACATTGCTGAAAGCCAATCCGTCTCAAGCCCAGCCTGACTACAAGGACTCTGTACCTACGCCGGCCCACTGTCACTCTGTCAGCGAGCCACTCGGTCCTTGTCAACCCAAAGGCGCAGGCGAATTCGTCGGAACGACACGTACTATTCACGCCCGCTCACCAGGAAATCATACCCATTCCTGTATCGAGATCGACATTATCTTTGCACTGAACCTTTTGTTCGTCCCAGCATCAAACGTATCAAGCCAAAACACTTGCAGGCCTTCCCCCGCCACCCCCCTCGCTGCGTCCGCGCCGCCACTTCCGGATTCTCGTCGCCCGCAGCCTCGCTCCACGACTGCACTTTTGCGGTGCTTCCCCGCCATTCTATCTCCGTTCGACAACTCCAACACCCAGCCTCGCCTTTTTCTTTCCACCTTTTGGTGCCACCAGAGGCTTCTCATCGCCATCGATACTCCTTGCCAAAGGCTCTCTGCCGTCTCAACTCGCTCAGACAGGTAGAGGGGTAGACCCTGCTTTTTTCACGATCGGACATTCGGTCTAGGCTTAACTCCGACTTGACGACTTCATCCACACTTCCCGATCCCAGCAGGGAAATTCTCCAACTCGTCGACCAGCCCTATCGTCGAAATGGCCACAACAGGATCCGGTGGTTCGTTGCCGCCCAACTTTCTCCTGACTCCTCAACAGCAGAGCCTGCTCTTTGCGGCTCTCAACTCCAACAAGCAGTCCAACCCGACCGCCAACCCGTCCAGCATCACTCCCGGTGCTTTCCAGTCCCCTGGCTTTGACCATTCTCAGGCTCCGAACGGCGGTTCGGGGGCAAATCTCGATTACAGCGATTTCGGGGACTCGACGCTGGACTTTTCATTCAATCCCGATGACTCTGCTTTGATCGATGGTCTGCCTGACCTCCCCAGATCAGACTCCCAAGAGCTCGAAAGCCACGAGAAGAGGAGTCATCCCGACGACGACGACGAGGATAGCGGAAACGGATCGAAACGACGTGAGAGCCTAGAAAAGGCTCCCAAGAAGCCGGGTCGTAAGCCGCTAACTTCAGAACCCACTTCTGTAGGTTCCGCCCAACCTTGGTAGAGCCATTGCGTGCGCTAACCAGACTTCTTAAACAGAAGAGGAAAGCTCAAAACAGAGCTGCGCAGCGTGCTTTCAGAGAACGAAAGGAGCAGCACCTGAAGGACCTGGAGACCAAGGTTGAACGACTTCAGAAGGCTTCCGATGACGCTAGCAACGAGAACAGTGCTCTCCGAGCACAGGTGGACAAGATGAGCGCCGAGCTTGCTCAGTACAAGCAGAAGCTGTCTCTGATGAGCCAAAACAGCAGCCCCCAGTCCGCCAAATATTCGCAACTTGGCAAATACGCTGCCAACGGCATCAACGACCTCAACTTCCAGTTTGACTTTCCCAAGTTCGGTTCTCTTCCTACCACCAGTCCCGCAGCGTCAAACAAGGCCTCGCAGCCCATCAGTCCGCCGCAGCAGTCTCACGCCAAGTCGGCCAGCCCGACGAGCGTGTCGCAGAGGCCCAACTCATCCACTCAGAGGACTCAGTCACCGGACGCCGCCCCTCACTTTAATAACGGCTTCACGCCGTCGATGAGCAGTTCCGTTGCCAACACCTCGAGAGCTAGCCTCGACTCTGCCAGCTTCAGTCTCGGCGGCGCCACAAGCTCGCCCTCGGCTTCCTCGCAGTCCAACGCCGGGCCCAGCTCCTCGTGTGGCACCTCCCCTGAGCCTGTCACGCAGTCCCCCATGGGTTTCAAGCCAGTCGACACCATGACCACCATCGGCGAGGAGCAGCCGTCCATGGCCACCGCCCATGCGCCGTTTGGTAACTTTGCCAACCTTGATTTCAGCGACAACAACCTCGATTGGCTTTCCCAACAGAACGGTGGCCAGTTTGATCCTCAGCTGTTTGGCGATTACCGCGAGCCTCAAAACAACGTCCTCGCCAACCCGTCCTTTGACGACTTTTTCAATGACGCGTTCGACACGGACTTTTTCACCCCCTTCAACACCGCACCTGGCCAAAACAACCTTGCCGCACCGGCGCCGGCGCCCAAGAAGAACCTCATCGACCAAATTGACGCCCAAAAGGATGCCGTGGACGATGTACCCCCCAAGTCCACCATGAGCTGCAGCCAGATTTGGTATGTCCCTTCCTTTTACCGTCCCCCAAAACCTTCTACATTTCACAAAAAAAAAAAAAAAAAAAAAAAAAAAAAATAGCTGACCATTCTTCTCATCGCAGGGACAAGCTGCAATCCTGCCCCAAGTCACAAAGCGGCGAATTTGACCTCGACGGTCTCTGCTCCGAGCTCACAAAGAAGGCAAAGTGCTCCGGCCACGGTCCCGTCGTCGACGAGCAAGACTTTGACACCATTCTCAAAAAGTACATGGGTAAAGACGCCGGCGGTGCGGAAGCCTCAAAGTGCGCGTCCAAGATGGGCATCACTCTGGACCGTAATAGTCAAGTGCCTTCTTAGTAGTAAGGATGAAAAAAAGAAAAAAACCGCACTTTTCGCTCTCAAACGCACAGCACACACACAACACACACGGGGGGGGGGGGCTGATGTACTAAAACGACGCCATTTTGCGAAGCATTTCAAGGAGCATGGAACGAAGGAAGAGACCAATGTACCAAACAAGAAGCCACCACGGCTGGATCAGGCGTTGATAAGAAAGCCGAGCCCCGGTGCAGGCTTGCGAGGGATCTTGCTGGTTCTGATTTTTTTCATTATTATTTTGCTACATAAGACGCCATGTTATGGAATCACCACTTTGGATTGTGCTGTTTCTTTCTTTTGAACGTTTGGCAGTTGCTTTCATCGTCGTGTGGGAGATCATTTACGTAGTTTTCAAACCACTCTTGTAAACAGTCAATTCGCTTCTCTGCATCTGATACTGATTCCACCACGCTTTGGCTTCATTATAAGGAAAGGCTGTAGCACCGATCTCAAACAACTCGTTTCTCCTCCCAAGGACCCATCTCGCTGTGTATAAACCGTACGACTACACCACATAACGACATCTCTCTGACTGCACCGAATGAAACACAAATGACCCCTTGAACCCATTATCAAGTCGGCAGGGGAATGACTGCTGCCGGAGGAATGGATCCCCGGTATCCAAGATCATACGACCTAGTCCTTCGTGGTATCTTGCCGTCGATCCATTCCTTGAACGTTCGTCTCTCCCGAGTCGGAGCCGGCTGGCCCGACTCCTCCACGACTTCATTTGGGTGTCTGCGTCGAATGAAAATTTTCGAAAACAACATCCGAAGACGGGAATGCGAAGGAGCTTGAACGACCTCTTGGCCGCCGTGAGGCGCTGGCTGATCCTCAGCATTATTCTGTGCTGGGCCCGAATCTGTGCCATCTTGTGTTGCTGGAGGTGCCTCATTGCTAGCATTTCCGCGCTCCGCAGGAACAGAGTCTTCCGGCTCGATCTCACGTCCGTCGGTCCACGGCTAGTCAGCTCCAACCGGTGTGATTCCTCTGCCGTCAGTTTGATGGCCGGGCAGCCTGGAGAAGCTGTGGGTAGGTCTTGACCACCACCTGGATTTTCCATCCCAAGCTGCGGCCGCGATGCAGTTTTCCTCAACCATGGCTGAGAAAGGTGATCGCATGAGAGGGTCATCGGACATTTGGTCCCTGCAAAACACTGTCACCCAAAGGGTTCCCTCGATCCCACGGTCAATATGGCTACAGTGGAATTCTCTGGCGGAGATATAGTTCCAGTATCGTGCAGCAGGGTCAGATATGCAAGTGGAATCCCATACAAAAGGGGCCACAGCTCGTACGACCAAGTTCGAGTCTGGGTCAAACATGAACGGAATATCCTTTGTCTTGGAATAGTACTCGACGTGCATTGCCCAGGTAGGCCTCCCTCGATAGCTTTCTCTGAAACTCGTGCGCTCATCATTGGGGTCCATGTTCGAGATGAAGCACATGCGGAGGCATGACTTGCCGCGTTTCCCGTTTTCCTTGCGATGGAGCCATTTTCTTCTCGACTTGTCCAGGTCTCGATGTTTCTTCGAGACACCGCACCTGCCGAGAACCGGGAGGAGTTGGGATCTGCCTCTTAAGAAAGACATCGCGAAAGTGTTTGAAGTTTGACAAAAAGAGTGAAGATGATGAATATTAGTGCTGTTTGTATTGGCTGCGATACTCAAAGCGATGGTGATGAGATGTGATGGCGACGATGGTCAAGTCAATTGTAACGGTATGTTGTTGGAAACGAAAAGGAAAGAAAACACAGGAAGAGAGGAGTGAAATGAACTTAAAAGGACGAGGATGACGAAAGAAGGAGCACTCGCGGTCTGTTCCCTTCAACTGGGCATCACAGGGCAGGAATGATGCAACACTATGGGAGTTGGAACGACTTTGCCATCATTTCTCTGGGCCTCTCTCTCAAACTGCAAAGGAAATAGCGACTCGACCTCGAGCCTGTCAAGTCTGCATGCCAAGAGATTGGCATCTGCAAGTTATCTTAGGTAGATGCATTCTAAACATAAAAGTCTGCAAACTGATCGTCCGATGGGTCCTTGTTTCTAACATACTCGCCCATCTTCGCCACATTATCTGCCATCTCCTCACCGTATCTTGCACTGATAAAGTCGTAGATCATGTCCATCCCGGCCGTAACTCCCGACGAAGTCCAGGTATGGCCGTCCGCGACCCATCGAGCTTTCCGAACCCAGTTCACGCTCGGGCCTTGACTCGCGACCTTTTGCAGAAAATAAGAAATCAGTTCTGAAGACCCGTCACAAGAGAACAGATAGAAGAGACTCACCCAGTCAAACAGGCTCTTGTTGGACGTCGCTCGCTTCCCATCCAGCACGCCAGCCTGCGCAGCCACCGCGCTCCCCGTGCAGACCGTCAAGAGCCACCTCTCACTTTCCTCCTCACGAACCTCTATGCATTTGGCCCACTTTGAGATGAACTCCACGACAGGGGCCGATGCCTCCGTGTTTCGAGATCCGACGCCACCGGGCACGAGGAGAACATCAATGTCCTCGGGAGCGTTGTCAAAGGTATGCGTGGGAACCACACTCTGCCCGATAGTAAACTTGAGGTCCGGGTTAGGAATAAGGGTCGGGACCGGCTCCAGAGATGCAGCGAGGATAGTGAGACGCAGGGGTATGATGGCGGAAAGAAAGTTGAGGGCGTCGAGAGGCCCAAAGGTGTCCAGGGCTTGAAAGCCGGGGAAGAGGGCGACGGCGTAATGGACAGGCTGAGGCATGATGAAGATGTTTTCTGGGGAAGTTGAACAGCTTCTCGTCAAGACGAGGCCAAATTGCCTTATATATATTGCTGACGATACCCCGCTCTCACGTCGTTAAATCCGTACATGGGTAGAAAGAAAGCATCCCAACCGGCAACGGTGGCAATGACTGAGTGTACCCGTGACACAATAGTAGAGGCATTTTATGTAGAGAAATTTCATGATTCGCTTTGATTATCAATACGGACCCGAGATGCTGTTGAGTAACTCGATCACTCCCCCTCGATAGTCACATTGCGGAGCTTACTCGATGTGGCCCTGACCTCGCAGTACCTAAACCCTCCACAACTCACGACGAACACTGACGTTTGAGAAAATCAAGTCTTGCTCTGCGGTGCATGCTCATGCTCATGGACGCTTGGCGTCTTTGCAGTCTCAACATCTGCCTCCCCACCAAGCTTGTCCTCGGCTTCCGTGACGCCAAACAGTTCGTCCATGCTCTCGAGCGAAAGGCCCTTTGTCTCAGGAATGAAGAAATAGACAAATGTACCCATCAAGACACTAAAGCTGCCAAACATGAAAAACATGCCCTGTGAGGTTTTGTCAGCTAAACGCATGTTCATTCGGGAAGAAGTGGGATAACGCACCCATCCCTTTTCGCCCATAGTGTCCTGCATAGTGAGAACGGCTATTGATTTGTCAGTAAATTTTCGAGATTTCAATTAGTCGCAAAATGTATATTGTACTCACTGCGTGCGATAACAAAGTTAAAAAGCCATTGTGTGCCGGCAGCGAGAGCGACATTGAGAGCTCGCAGTCTCGCCGTCGGGATCTCACTGACAATAATCCAGCAAGCCGGTCCCCATCCAAACTGGAAGAAACTATGAGCTGTCAGTACACCTCATCGCTCAGAGTTGATTGGGAAGCGAAAGCTCCGACTTACGCAGCGTAGAGGTAGATGCATGCAATAGCAACATATCCAAATGGACTGACGGGCTCACCCTCCTTCGGCGGTTGGGTTCGACCATAAATGCCAATGATGTACATGACAATGCACATGGCTGCGCTAGTCCATAGCAAGCTCCTTCTTCTGCCCAGAGAGTCGGCCACAAAGATCAGAAAGATGGCGCAGCCTGTGGTCTTGACTACACCGTAAACACCGGTCGCAAAGAGGGAGTTGTCAGTGCCGACAAGACCAAGGTTGGTGAAGATCTGAGGCGCGTAGTAGTTGACGGCATTGGTTCCCGTCATCTGCTGGCAGATCATCAAGAGGACGGAAATGATTGCACGCTTGCGGTTGCCAGGGATGAGCCACATCTCACGCAACAGGGCTTTGGAGGAGGCGTCACCGACAAGGCGGCGTTCATGGTCGAGTTGCTGGGCCATGTCTTGAATCTCGTGGGAGACGTATTCGGACTCGGCGGGCATACTGTCAGGTGCTAAGTCAGATCAAAATCAGCTTGAGCAAAGGGGATAGCCTACCCTCGAAGTCTAACAAGAATAGCAGTCGTCTTTTCCCAGTCATCTTGGCGGGCGCACCAACGAGGACTGCAGTACATTGTTAATCATCTTGTCGTGCACAAATCTCGAACAATGTGTTTACCTTTCGGGCGAGAACATCATACCAAGGACCAGCAATCTAACGTCAAATTAGCTCTGGGACGCTTCTGCGTGTCAAAGGGGAAGTTCTTACATGGCAGGAAGAGCTTGCAGAGAGAGAGGCACGATGTACATAGCTGGAGCAGAAACGTGAAGAAGACAGCCATAGTTGACCCTGATTATGAATGTCAGCACATGTGACCTCATGCGACTTTGGTGGCACTTACCAGAAGGAAAACATGATACCAAAGGTGATGAACAGCTGATAGAAAGCTGAGTGCACCGTTTCGTTAGCCCAGTGATTCCAACCTTTTCGACATGTTTCTTCAGGTGGACTCACCGGTCAGACCACCACGAATAGCTCTGGGAGCACATTCAGAAACATAGAGCGGCGTCAATGTCGAGGCAGCGCCAACTCCAATGCCAGCAACAAACCTGCCCACGAACATCACGGCCAGCGTCCCTTGTGCCGCCGATGCCGCCTGGAAGACAACACCAATGGTCGTGATCACGCCCGTTGCCATAAGACACAGCCTTCTCCCATACTTATCTGCCAGCCAGCCAGTGAAGAAACAGGCAAAGAAGCAACCCGCCTGCAGCGTGGAGACAATGTTCTGCTCCTGCAGGATCTTGTGGTCCTTGTTGCGGTCGGCATAACCAAACCTCTCTTGGGTGGCTGGCATGTTCAGCACGCCCCCAATGGCCCCAATATCCCAGCCGAAAAGCATGCCACCAAAGCAGGCGCAGCAGGCTAGGGCGAACACGCGCCAGCCGTAGATCTGGTCGGGATCGGAGCGCATCGCATCGTTGCGCACGATGGCGCGGAGGATTTTGGGCATCAGCGCCATGGTGGAGGTTTATGTAGGTGAACAACCAGGTCGTATCGAGAACTAGTCGGCGATGGGCTATACGCCAAAGTGAGAAAGATGAGCCCCCAAGATTGAAGTGAAGACTAAATCCTCACCAAACAAGAGACGGAAGCTACAGCTCGCCAAAGGTGTCAGCGGGCAAAGTGATCCGGACGCAGTGAGCAGAGTAGCTAGCGAGGAGCTTGTTCTTAAAGGAAACAAACAATCAGATACTGCGCAAGATGGTTGAAAGAGCAGGGTCCTTGGCTTCTGACAAGGGGCCTAGCATCACCCCAATGCAGTGCTACCCTCGACTGCAACCTCGCTCGTGAGGGGAAGTCCAACTTGAAAAGTATCAGGATCACCTGCCTCACGCTCCACAAACTGCCATGTAGGTATCGAATACAACCAAAAAGGCCACCTGAGCCTTCTCGAGAATGCATCGATACTTGCTGATCGTAAAGTGGGAGCACCCTGTTGTGTAAGTGGCTAGGCAGGAAAAGGACGATCGCCGTGCAACCACCACAACGCCACGAGCCCAACTCATCCGACTACATGGCACATTTACTTTCCTGCTTCCAGAGCTGCGTGTCACGGCTCCAAAAACGGCTGTAACCTGATGTTTCTTTCGAGTCTATCTGTCTGGTAATTTGCGTACTGATTGATGATGCCTGCTGAATGACTTCCCGCAATTCCCACTTCCCCAGACTCGTGCGATGGGGTTTGAGCCTATTCCCTGTCTTTTCCTGGGGTAACGCCTTGGCCTCGGCACCAAAGCTGGTCTCATTCTGCCTGAATGATCATGCTTGCGAATCTGCCGACGCTTCTGACTGGCCGCTGGCGTGTCGCGCTTGGACGGATTTACATGTCTGCGCAAGGAGAGATCTGCGGAGACGGAGGAATCAGGTTCCACGAATGAGCAGCTAGCACTGCCTTTCACCCCAACCTCGTGATTTGAAGCGATGAAGCTTGGCTTCACACTGTGCCTAGTCTATGTATGATAATAATCCTGGGGCGCTACAGATGCCGTCGGCCAAGCCTGTAGTCTCGGGCTTTGGTGGGGAAAGCATCGCACAGGTCCTGATCCGTCGTTTTCTGTAGATAGCCGGGCGAAACAGAGGCGCAGATGCCGAATGGCAAAGTGCTCCAACTTGGAGTCTGGCGACTTGCAACTTCGCCTTTTCAGAGTGAGTTTATCGCTGCTCTTGGGACGGCATTTCTCAAGTTTGAGGACGTGTGGTCTTGGAGAACAATGCTCTCTACGTCTGCAAACCACCATTTTCCTTGAACGTCCCCGTGCTCGGAACTTTTGGAGAATCGTGCAACAACATCTCATGCAAGAGACTCGCATTTTTGTTGGCACCTCATCATTAACCCCAATCGTGACTTCTTTTGATGTTGTCTTCGCTCAGAATTCCCATATCTGGCAATCATGGCTCATCTCTATCTTGCTCCCGTCATTGTGAACGCCGCACAGTCTTGACTATTCCTGAAGTAAAGCGAAGATTTAAATCCCAAAGCTGAATTAAATCATCAGAGAGATGCTTTCAAGTAAGATCGGCCTGAGCAAGATGATCATCTTCTCCACCCTCACCCCCACTGCTCCAGCTGCTCATCGCAAATAGACGCTCGTCGGTGGTGATCTCGAACAAGAGATTTAATCCCCAAATATGGAGACTTCTGTCAATATTTGCACGCAGAAAATCAAGCCGTGTTGACACCAGTCTACCCCAGAGATGTGATCATCGTAGCCATCGGATTGGTGGAAAAGAAAGCGAAGCAAGTGCGTGAGCAATAGCTTTGGATGCCGTGTCTACGTACTCATCACCTTCCGCATCTGACAGCATGGATTGGAAATTATCAGAACGATAGTTGCTGAGCTCATCAGATTCCTTGACTGCTGGAAGTCTGCCAGCCGATCAATTGCCCTTTGTGCTGACATACTTGCGCAAAGTTGATAGATTCAGCAACGTCGGTGCTTCTGATGTTACTATAAGTGGGATTAGGAGGGAAAAGATCTGGTGTTGCTATAAGTAGCATTAGAATAGAAAATTTTTTCTGTTACTATGAGTAGCATGAGGTGAGAAAATATGCATCTCTTCTCCTTACGCTACTACTATTAGCTGAATACTACTAACCTTATGGTCATTCACTGATTTTGTGGTAAATTCAGGGCAGTCAAGGAGATGGGTGGGCAATATAAGCCTACTAGGGAACTCACACATGGTTCTTCTCATCGCCACTTTGCCACAGGAGGTTGCCTAGACCCAGAACCACTTCACGTACAGATCAGCATGACCAGTTTCCAGCAGGTCATGAGAAATCAAAGGCATGAGCATGCTCAACAGAAACCCGAATCATCGCGGTTTTCCGGGTAAGATCTTGTACGCGATCATCGTGAGCGCAATGAAAACCGAACCAGCTGTGCCAAACCACCAAACAGCAGCCTTACAAACACTTTGTCTACGAAGCTGAGCGCTGTATTTCTTCTAAAGAGCAAAGCGAAGAGGACTTATGTCTTGTATGCTAATTACGTGTCCTTACGTGTCCCTAACAATAACCCTAAGAGTCGCCGAGCTACGAAGGTGCCAGGATTCCGCGCAGGTCAGGTGTGATCTACTTTCTCTTTCTTGACGTAGCACGAGAACACACTGTCAAATGATGATTTCAAGACAGAGATCAAGATAGGGTTAGAGTTTTCAAATAACCGTCTTCTCAAAGTATCTAGAGGGAACTTTATTGAGCCAAATCGCACCAGATTACCACGTGAATATTAGACTGCGAGCTGAGAACCAACTGGACTCTACAATTTCCGAGCCGGCATCGGTCACCGAATCGGGACCTCAAAGAGGCCAAGAGTAGCAATGGAAAGGTGACGTCTTTTCGAGATGTTCTTCAGTCAATATATTGTGCGGTAGCATGTAGGAGAAGATGCAAACGAAGCAGTAATGAGTCAGATGCTAGTTCAATAGCCCCACGTTGGCGCTCATAGACAGCTACTTTGAACTGCCAGATTCTTAAGAATCCATCTCTGCCTTGAGCCAGGCAGGAACATCTGGTGGCGCGTTCCATCCATTCAGATAACTCTCCTTGGAAACGCCCTCACCATTCGGCCTGGCATAGATGCCGGTTACATACCATACCACGCCATCCTGCGGCCCCTCGATCGTGTGCTGCAGGGTAGGAATTGTCGTCCGACTCTCCATCAGGTTGGAGTTTGGGTCCGCATTGACCAGCACCGCGCGACGCCCGAGATCCTTCACCTCTAGCGACTTGATACCCACTGCGCCGCGAGAGACGGCGAACGCACCGGCGGAGCCTGTCGCCCACCCGTCTGGTGTGTTGGCATCGTAGTTGCTGATGATCTTTGGTGAGCTGCCTTCACACTTCTCAGGGTCATAAGGAGTGAGATACCGCCCGTTCGTGCTGTTGACGTTACGAATAGCGAAGGAACCATCCGCAGTCATGACCTTTCTGCCAGCCTCGATGCGGTGTAAGCGGATGTGCCAATTTGGCGTCCCCTCCTCAGGGGGCACCAGGAACGTCTTGACCTTGACGTCAGGAAACGGCCTCCACACGGAAACCAGCACGGGTCTGCCGTCGCGGTATTCGATGGCTGCGTATTCTGATATGCGTCGTGTTTTCCAAAACTCGCCGCCGTCGTCGGAAAAGCCGAGCTGCGAGGCGAGAGCGTACTGCTCGAGGGAGAAGAGTCCAGGTGGCACCGAGTAGCCGTAAGCGCTGCTGTATGCAAGGCCTCCATACTTTGCGTGGGTGCCTTTCATGGGATAGCTGCAAGCCTGACCGGACGAGAGAAGCATGCAATGGCCGCCGAGGTAGCTTAGTTTGTTAGATTATTTGATACTTTCAAGTATTGAAATCGGGGATGGCAAACCTCATAATATGACCGGGCTGATGCAAGGCTTTGAGTTTGGGGATCACGTCCCAATGACACTCTTCTTTTGACGTCCAAAACGGGTGTTCCTCTGGAACCGCCAGGCATATGAAAGCCATACATGCCCAATACTGCAAATTGTCGGTCAGAATACCCTACATACTTCTCACGATGAACGATGATTCTACTTACAGGACTTCCCGGACTGTTGTAGTTTTCCGTCATCTGATTGTACGTCAGCAGACGAGCAACAAACCATGTAGACTGTTGTGACGTATACATACATACATATTGGGATAGGCATACCCCAACGAAAGTGTACCAGATGATGTCCAGATCGCTGGCTGTGTCTGCCACCACCTCAGATGCCGCATGACAATACCTTTCACCATCCCCCAGGTCAACGGGGACGGGAGCTCTACGCCAGCGTAGGCGAGGGCACCCCAAAAAGATACCATGGCGAACCGGTACCCCACACTCCTGCCAAAGGGTATGGCGCGCCCTTCGTTATCAAAGTAATGCATCAGGTCCAGGGCCATCATCTGCGCACGCTTCTTGAATTCCTGTGCCCGTTCAGGGTCGTCCTCACCGGCCAACTTGACATAGAGAAGCTGCAGGTACTGGATGGCGAAACTGGAAGAGTAAAAGTCCATCTGATGAATACCTTGTGGGCCATCATTAGACCACCCATCGCCGCGATAGAAACTTTCGAGATGCTTAATGTCTGCGTCGAGGCGATCCTGCGAGAACTTGGCCCCGTTCTTCTTGAGTCCCAGGTTGGCGAAGACGCGAAACCAAAGCCAGTTTGTATTTGGCATGCTAAACGAATGTGAGTTTCAAGATCGCTCTTACACGGATCAGGATTGAGTTTTCTGGCAGACGGGATGGCTTACTTCTTCTCGTTGATCGAATTCCCTAGCCATGTTTCCAAGTTTTGCTGTTCGGTTTGTGAGAGACTATCCCACAGCGTGGGCGCGACGGCTAAAGCCCAACCTGGAAGCCTTTCGTCAGTCGCAAACTCTCACAAAACCTCAAATTCAGGTGGTATCTACCCAATGGGCACATTTCAACCATCCTCTGATCATTATCGACAGGGTAGCCCCAGTACTCATCGCTGTTCGGGTCCGTGCCGGCTCGGATGCCCCGAACCCACCGTTCCGTGCCGTGATAATCACCTCCTCCGGCGAGTAGGGCAGCGAGACCCCACAGGGGGCGACAAAAACCTTCGACTTCGGAAGCAACCTGATCGAATCGCACAGCCGAACCGCCAGGACACCTCACACGGGCTTTGTCAGGCGAGAAGAAAGGATCGAGGGGATCGAGGACGGTTTTGAGAAGCTGTTGGACGGACGCTCGGTCTGTGATGTCGACCTGGCAAAAGGGATGCACATCGTTGTAACCAAGGCACAGGGGAGGCATTCTGATATGTGGTGGTGTCTTTCTTCTTGGGCAATTTTTGTGGTTTCACGTTTCGCATTCAGAGAACAGGAAGACCATTCATTACATGCGAGTCCGTTTATATGAAGATACGCAGTTGTTCGTCGCGGGGTCGGATGGACACGCCTGATTCACCGTGCAGGTTGCATTTTACCGTGGATGCGACCGAATGGCATTTGAGCGTGAGGGGAACTACGCAGCGGAGCGCGTGCAGATCAGAAGAACTGCCCGTGCAGGGCAATAACATGGTCATCGCGACAGCATTGGCTTCGATGCACAGTGAGCGTGGGGACGACGGTGATCCTGCGTTGGCGAAAGCGTGGATACGGCATCGGGGAAAACCGATATCAAAATTGGTCAGATCTGGAGGACAACGTCTGACTATGGAAACGTGGCAACGCATCTTTTGTCGGCTGCCTGGAACCTCGCACGGCGATACTTGCCGATGGGCAGAGGAACGACCTGCAGTGCGAATTTCCCTCAACTACGTCACTGTGAGTTTGAGGCAGCGACTTTTGGAAATCACGTGACTGCGGTGGCTGCGAGTGGCTCATCTGTGGCGGGGTGGCCGAAGCAGAATTTTGGCCAATCGTCGATCCCGGAGAGCGTCTAGAAACTCTCGGTGCCTGAAGATCTCGGCTGCCTGCAAGTAGGACTACGTTTGCGACTTGCTTTTTCCCACGCAGCCACGTCTGCCAGATGCAGCCCGGCGCAGGTAGACAAGTTCCACGTGTGTAATGGTAGTACACGCTGCTTCGACTTGGTCAAAAGTCAGCGTCCAAGCCAGTGGCTCGAATGGCTGGTACTTTGTCCTAGACAACTTGCTGCCCAAGAGCAAAAATGGGCTGAGGGTAGAGTGCCGGTCAGTGCACCTGAAATAAATACGTGGGGCCCTGTGGAAGTCGATGGATGGACGATGGCACCGGCGATCGAGTGAGGTACTTGTATCTGGGTGAGAGCTGTCGCCTTGAGGCAAGTCTCGTAGCTGGACATCCGAACCAGGGGGGGAAAAAGTTTTGACTCTTGCAGACTGCCACCCGCAACGCTGCAGCGGCACTTTGGCGACCCTGGGCGGCCTCCAGCGTGTTTTCAGCGGGTTTGGCGGGGGTTGACAGCGCTCCTGATTGCCCCGCCGCGTCACACACTATCGACGACGCCCTCCCATCCATTTTTCGCTCAAAAGTCGCATGCTCGCCAGCTGCTCTCTTTCTTCCCGTTGCGCATCATTGCTCTTCGCAACTCCTTCAATTTGACCATCAGCTCTCATCTCAGTTTGTATTCCTCAACTTTGGCGTCGTCCAGGTAAGCCTACGACCCCATTGAGCCCGCGAGAATCTCCCATTGCCCAGCCCTCACGACCTCTTCCTGTGAGCCCTATACCAGCCCACGACGCAACCTGAGGCCACACGCACAACCCCGAGCACACCGCTCTCGTCACCTTCATCGAGATTACCGTTCTGACAACTTACTACAGAGTATCCTGATCAAAAGAAACTTTCTCGACTGCCTTTGGTCTGATCAAAGGCAACTCATTGCAACACGGCTCCTCAGGCCGTCCTCTTCATCAGTGACCAAGATTTCAGCCTGCGCAAGACCTCGCACATCATCAACACCATTCCTCCTCCCCCCGCTGCGAACGCCTAACTACCTCTTCAACTTTCTGCTCCTCGGTGCGCCGTTGGAACAAAACCCGCCCCCATCGGTCCACGACAACCCCGAGCTGCCGCATAGGAGGATCACGCAGGTTCTTCCTCTCGCCGAGGAAGAGTCGAGGAGTCCTCGCCAGACCATCCAGGGACAGGCTTGCTTTCGCTACCGACCCCCCTAATACCAATCTACACTTCGCAAAAAGCCTTTACCGTTTACGATCTTTCAATCTCGAAAGACCGCCTCTGTCAAACGCCCAACCGACCGACCAACCGATCTGATCACCACCTGGGATATGGTTATGGCAACAGCTGTCGTTGAAACACACGCCCACAATGTCAACCATAATATATTGATGAAGAGGCCCTACCTCGTGGAGCCTCACCAGCATCATGTTACCATTGATCCCAAAACCTTGATCGGCGATGCCCTTCACCAGCGTGTCGAGGCTATCGACCACGAGCTTTGCGACGCCGGCGAGGAGGACACCTTTTTCGTGGCCGACCTCGGCGAGGTCTACCGCCAGCATCTTCGCTGGAAGAAGAACCTCCCCCGCGTTCGCCCCTTCTACGCCGTCAAGTGCAACCCCGACCCCCGGGTTCTCCGCCTGCTTGCTGCCCTCGGCACCGGTTTCGACTGTGCCTCCAAGGGCGAGATCGAGCAGGTCCTGGGCCAGGGTACCAGCCCCGAGAGCATCATCTACGCGCAGCCCTGCAAGACCAACTCGTACGTCCGCTATGTCAAGTCTGCAGGCGTCAAGCAGATGACCTTTGACAATGCCGACGAGCTGTACAAGATTGCCAAGCTCTTCCCAGAGGCGGAGCTTTTCCTCCGTATCATGACCGACGATACGTCCAGCTTGTGCCGCCTCAGCATGAAGTTTGGCGCGCCCATGGACACCACCGACAACCTGCTCAGCGTGGCCCGCGACCTTGGTCTCAACGTCGTCGGCGTCAGCTTCCACGTTGGCTCCGGTGCCTCCGACCCCATGGCCTTTTACCAGGCCGTCCGCGATGCTCACACCGTGTTCGAGCAAGCCCACCAGTACGGCTTCAAGATGCGTACCCTCGATGTGGGCGGCGGTTTCTCCGGCGACTCGTTCGAGACCATGGCCCACGTGCTTGATGGTGCCCTCGACCAGTATTTCCCAGTCGGTTCTGGTGTTGACATTATCGCCGAGCCCGGACGCTTCTACGTCTCGACCGCCTTTACGATCGCCTGCAACGTCATCGCCCGCCGCACCGTCGAGGACCCTGCTCTTAACACCAAGGGCTACATGATGTACGTCAACGACGGCGTCTATGGAAACTTTTCCAGCATCATGTTTGACCACCAGAACCCTGTGGCCAAGATCCTCCGCACGGGTGGCAAGACCATCTACAACACCCCCGGAGCGCACGCCTGCCCCGACGGCGAGGGTGTTGAGCACTCCATCTGGGGCCCTACCTGTGACGGCATCGACCGCATCACCGAGAGCACTCGCTTTGACCGCGTGCTCGACGTGGGTGACTGGCTTTACTTTGAGGACATGGGAGCATACACCAAGTGCTCTGCCACTCAGTTCAACGGCTTCTCCAACGCGCACGACGTCATCTACGTCTGCAGCGAGCCTGGAGCGAAGGCTCTTCTTGAGTTGTAAAATGCCCTCTACCAGTGATGGGATGTAGTTGGGCAGTACATTCGGCCTTTTTGGTACAGAAAGTACACAATTTGCGCATTCGTTGATTTACACGTATCGAGTAATGACCCTTTGGAGACGTAGATGGATTTTCTTGGAATATAAACACGAGATTATATCACTACCCTTTCGTCCTTTGTGACACAGCTGCAGCTCATGTGAATGTGAATGACTCGTATCCAATTCCCTGTCCTTTCAACCGGACGGTCCGTGGAGCGGCAGGTGGCTTGCATCTGAGCAGCAGCCGGTTCACGGATAAATAGCTCGAGATGTGGCGCGCAGAGGAAATGATCCCTGCCCTTCTTGGAACCTATATAGTATGTGGGCCTACTTTACCCAACTCCTTGACTGTCCAAAAACTACACCTCTTTTAGTTCTGCCTTTCTACATTATGCAATGTAGTATGCAATGTACTCACACATAGCGTAAAGTACTATGTCTATAGCATATACTATTTGTAGTGAAACATGTTATATCTACTCCCTACACCAGCACTGTGCTATCCTGGTAGCAAAATGTTGGAGCTGTATTTTTTTCACAGTCAAGGAGATGTACTGATTCATCTACCCATGCAGCGGCGGGTTCTAGTACCAGGATGTACATAGACATTATGTACGAGATATCCCGTCCTTGAATTTTGCACATATTTCCCGTCTTGGGATGTGGAGTTGGTCGGATGCAGGGAAGCGCTCAAATCACAAGAGTCGAACCAGCTGTTTTGCCGTCCGTCGATCCCATTGGAGACACGCTGCAGGGTGTTTGTTGCTCTGTTGATCTTTTGTCAAGGCTCCATTGTTGATGTTTATTTTTTCTTTGCCATTGGGGATGAGGAATCGGTGACGGCATTGAACGTGTGTGTTCGTCGGCGACAGCTTTGCCTTTGTCCCAACCCTGCATGCCATGGTCGTTCTCCTACTTGTACCAGACTGGTTGAATGATCGCGTACACATCCATACGGGAAGTATGGACGCGAACCGGACTCTTCCAAGGTCCAGCATGCGGGGAAGCCTGTGCCGCCGCCAGAGCCTATTCTCATTCCGTCCCCCAAAGCCGATATTGCAGCATCGCCTTCACCCCACAACCCGTCCGTCTTTTTCTCCGCCTTTGCTTCGCCCCCCTGATCACCTCTTGTTGCCTCCAATTTTTTTCCCTGTCTTTGAACAGCCGGTCGGCAATCGTCACGTGCTGGGGATGAGCTAGGTCCAATGGAGAAGGTGAAATGACGAAAGTGCGAGCGGTGATGTGGCGCGACAGGGCTTCTCCGGTTGAGTGGTTTAGCTTGGCGTCCGTGTAAGTGATACCTACGAAGGGAGGGAGAGAGGAGGGGGGCGATGAGATGAATATTGAACAGGCGGCTGGATGGAGATATAGCCGGTGGCAGAGCTCAAGAAGCCGTCGAGCCAGAGATGCATATTAACAGGGACCAACGTGCAGCGTTTGGGTTAAATAAGCAAGACTCCCGCTTGAATGAGCGTCTTCACTCGCCCCTGTTGAATATTGTCACGTCTGTCTGGCTTTCACAGTTGTCTTGACAAAGTGAAGGCTGCTGAACATGAAGACCTCATCTCTGGCCTTGCTGGCCACGCAGGTTCTTTCTGCTCTTGCCGTGAGCATTAAGGTCAAAGGCTCGGGCGGCAATGCCACCAGCGGAACGCAATACGGTTTCCTTCATGAGGTAAACACTCTCCCTACTTTCCCTGCTGCTTCCATTAGGGTCATCCGCTGACAGACTATCCCTTAGGATATCAACAACTCGGGAGA
Source organism: Parasarocladium wereldwijsianum (assembly GCA_036250105.1). Lineage (NCBI taxonomy): Eukaryota > Fungi > Ascomycota > Sordariomycetes > Hypocreales > Sarocladiaceae > Parasarocladium > Parasarocladium wereldwijsianum. The sequence continues at coordinate 29,182 of JAXOUE010000097.1, read as the reverse complement.
TGGCGGCATCTACGCCGAGCTGATCCGCAACCGCGCTTTCCAGGTACGTGAATCAGTTCATTCTCAGCATTCTATTATGGCACTGGGTTCTGACTCCTTGTACTGTAGTACAGCGACGAGTACCCCCTCACCCTCGACGGCTGGACCCCCATCAACGGCGCTGAACTCAAGCTCCGCGAGCTCGACGAGCCTCTGTCCAAGCAGCTGCCCGTCTCCATGAACGTCAAGTCGGGCAGCAAGAACGGCAAGAAGAAATCATGCGGCAAGATCGGGTTCAAAAATGAAGGATACTGGGGCATGGACGTCAAGAAGCAAAAGTACACGGGCTCGTTCTGGGTCAAGGGCGGGTACAAGGGTGATTTCGAGGCCTCGCTGCGGTCCAACTTTACTGACGATGTTTGGGGGATGACAAAGGTCAAATCCAAGGCCAAGAAGGGCGAGTGGGTTGAGCATGAGTTTACGCTGGTGCCAGAGCGTGATGCGCCGTCGAGCAACAACACGTTTGCGTTGATGTTTGACCCCAAGGTAAGTCCTTTTGAAAGTGCCACTGGATACAGATGCTGACGGGAGTACAGAAAGTGGATGGCGAGCTTGATTTCAACCTGATCAGTCTCTTCCCTCCCACCTTCAAGGACCGCAAGAACGGTCTGCGTGCCGATATTGCCCAAGCTCTGCACGAGCTTCACCCGGTAAGGAGCCAACAAGCAATTTATGTGGAGGTCAAGAGAAGGAGGCAGAGGACTGACTTGTGTGGCGCAGAGCATCCTTCGGTTCCCCGGTGGTAACATGCTTGAGGGCAACAACAACAAAACTTGGTGGAACTGGCAAGATACATTAGGAGAGCTTAGATACCGCAAGGGATTCCCGGGAGTATGGGGCTATCAGCAAACGCACGGTTTGGGTATCATGGAGTATCTCTGGTGGGCTGAAGATATGAACCTCGATGTTGGTGAGTTGCACCATCCTGCTGAAGGTGTTGTTCTTGATACGTAAGACTAACTATCATCCAGTCGTCGGTGTCTGGGCCGGTCTCTCCCTGGACGGCTCCATTACCCCGAAGGACAAGCTCCAGCCCTTCATCGACGACGCGCTCGACCAGATCGAGTTCATCCGCGGCCCGGCCTCCTCGAAATGGGGATCTCGCCGCGCCGAGCTCGGCCACCCGGAGCCCTTCAACCTGCATTACGTTGAGGTTGGCAACGAAGACTGGCTTGCTGGCGGAGACGAGGGATGGACGAGCTACAAGGAGTATCGCCTTCCCATGTTCACCAAGGCCATCCAGGAGGCCTACCCGGACATCACCGTCATCTCCTCCGGCGCCTCCTCCGACGGCAACGGCAAAAATCAAGGCATCGAGTTCCCTGACGGCGTAATTGGCGACTACCACCCTTACCGCAAACCCGATCAGCTCGTTGAAGAGTTCGATCGATTCGATAACGACGTTGGCCACATTGTTGGCGAGGTCGCCGCCACTCACGTCAACGGTGGTATCGGGTGGGAAGGCAACCTCAACTACTTCCCCTGGTGGATCGGCACCGTCGGCGAGGCCGTCAGCATGATCGGCTACGAGCGCAACGCCGACCGCATTCCCGCCACCTTCTACGCGCCCGTCCTGCGTAACATGAATAAATGGCAATGGGCAGTCACAATCGTCCAATTCGCCGCAGATCCAGCGCTCACCACACGCTCCACGAGTTGGTATCTGTGGGAGCTCTTCGCTGGGCACCCCATGAGCCACACGCTGCCTGCGACCGAGTCCTTTGACCCCGTGTGGTACGTTGCTGGCAAGAACGAGGCCAAGGGCAACTTCATCTGGAAGGGCGCCTGCTACAACACAACGGACCATGAGGACGCGCATGTTGAGGTCAAGTTTGAGGGCGTCAAGAAGGGCGCAAAGGCCTCCGTCACCCTGCTCACCAACAATGTCGGCGATCCCATGGCGTGGAACGACCCCTTTACGCAGGAGAACATTGTCGACAGGGACACTTTTATCGTGCGCGCGGACAAGAACGGAGCTTTCAAATTTGATATGCCCGAGCTGAGTGTCGCCGTCCTGGACACGGATTACAAGGCCGAGTGCGGGAACAAGCCTCAACACCCTCACCAGCCTCCTCCTCCGCCGCATGGAGAGCACCCCAAGCCAGGGAAGCCTCCTGGGAAGGGGCCGGGCAAGCCACCGAAGAAGCCGCAGGGTGAGCCTTGTGGGCCTTGAGCTGTTGACATGGGAAGACGTTTGATGAATCGACTAGTGGCTACATGCAGCGAGTATTGAAATGAAATGTGAGAATAGATCAAGAATATCATTTCTGATTCGTGCAATAACGCTTTTGAAAATACATACGAAGCAAAATGTGATATCTTACGCCCCTCAACCAGGAACACCACGTTTGGCCAAGGGAAAATAAAAATAGCCAGTGAATCCACCTCGACTGATCAACCCTCCATAATCATACCTTCCGCATTGCAAAGTCCAACAAGGGCACACCCACGAGGCACCCTCACCTGCTTCAGCTTCATGCATCCAAAGACCACCACCTTTTTCATCTTTGGACATGACCTAAATATACATCCCAGCACAAAGTCGGTGACATCTTCGCAGAAACTAATTTCCAGCTCGGCGAGCTCAGGATACACTTTATCCTTGCTGAATACGTCCTCAAACGCATCTCTAGAAATGTGCCGATCAGACTGGATGTTGAGACGCCGCAATCGCTGACCAGAGTGTGCCATGAGCGCTTTGAAGCCATCGTCGCAAAGTCCGATGCGGTCTGGGTTGTCTCGATGGCTGAGATGGTCGATTTGGCGACACTTGCGCAGATCAATGTACTCGAGTGGCGGGTTCTCCCAGTTGGTAAAGAGCCTTTCGAAGCCCTTGTCGGTGATGTTTTCGCTGTCGCTGATGCGAAGCTTATTGAGGAATCGACATCGGTTGTGGATGGCGACTACTAAAGAATCGTCGGAGGCAGGTACGTCTCTGAGCGAGAGAGTCGTTAGCGAGTTGCCCTCGGCAATGGCGCTCGCCAATGCATCGGGACTGATTTGCTGCCGCAGATCGAATCCAAGTTTTTCCAAGCCTGGAAGTTCTCCTGCCACTTTCACACCCTCACTCGTGACCTTTTGGTTGTTGGTAATCTTCAGTCGCTTGAGATTGGGACACGAGTCCCGGATTTGCCGCATAGTCTCATCGCCCACGTGAATGTCAGTGTGCTTGATCACCAGCTCCTTCAAATTGGCGCCCTGTGCTCGCAGAAACTCGTGCCACTTTTCCTCGCTCAGCAGGTTCGCACCCGCAATGTACAACGATTCGAGTGGCAGACTCCGTGACATCATGAAATCCATGACCTCGTCCTTGAACTGGATGGCGCAGCGAACCTTGAATCTCTTCAGGTTCGGGCACGACAAAAAGATCTGCTTAAACTCGGCCTCCCCCAAGCGCGCACCGTCGTAAATATGGAGCACCTCGGATGTGCTCCCTGTAAAAAGCGGCAGTGTCTCGGGTTTGAGCAGACGCCGTTTGGAGATAATGCGAGCCACCTTATCGATCAGGTGCTCAGGCAAGTCTCCCAAGCTTTCTGCCATCTCAACGTGCTTGGCCAATTTCTCCACACTGAGGGTCGACAAACTCTTGACTCCTACGTCGCCATCGAGGATGCGACTCTGAACAGCTCTGCGTGTGCCCACGCCTCCCGTCTGTTTCTTGGGCGCTGGCTTCTTTTTTGGTCGATCACCCTCTCGTTTCTTCGCAATCTCTCTGCCGCACGTCGCACAGCAGAGGCCACCTTCGGGGCCTGCCACAGAGTAAGGGGTCACCGTGAACCGCTTGCCGCAGACCTCGCAGTTTTCCAACTGTCCCGGAGGAGGAGCCATCCGTTCTTGGAAGAGGGCGCGCGCAATGTCATCTTCATCATCGTCAGAGCCGGCTTCCCTCTTGCGTTTCTGAAACGCTTTGCTAGCCTTGATCTTTTCGAGTTTCTTGGCTTCGGCTTTGGTCATGGAAGGCTGCTCAGTGCGCGACGGCCCAACACCACCGTCATCGATTTCCATGGCATCTTCCTCAGGCGCAACGCCATCGCGGCGAGCCTGCTCGGCGGCTTCACGACGTCTTTGGTCAGCTGTGTCGCGAATCTGGCGGGCTGAAATATTGTGTGCCTAGTGGGGATTAGTATGAGTAACTTGACGAGTCGATGAGGGAGATGTACCGCCAGGTAGTCTGTTAACGCCGATTGCCTAATCACACTTAGTTGGTTCACTGTCTACGAAGCTTGAAGGAGGAACTCACGGTCCGCTGATGTGCCTCCGAGCTGGCTGAGCCGGTGTTACATCCTGAGCCGCTGTCGGCCCTGTACCATTCGTGTTATTGCCGTTGGCTCCTGGCGCATTTTCATTTTCAGTCTGATTTTGCGCCGGAGTGCCGCTTTGCCTTCTTCGTGGACGTGCCCTGGAATCAAATGAGCCTGCGTGTTGTTTGATTCATGTTTTGCTGAACTCACATGGCCAATCTGTGTGGTGAACCTTGGGAGATGCAGCTCTATGAGATTGCGGTTGGAAAGCGATGAAGTGTGAAGCAGGCGTGATATGAAGGCCAGCAGTCTTGATAGATGGGAGAAACTAGGCTTAGAAATCCGCGTATACAGCGCCGACGAGCTGGGTCTGCCCCTAGATCCGCCACTCGCCTAATTTCAAGCTCAGTTTGAATCGTGCAGCCTGGAAAGATCCGAGTGGCCTCACTTCACCAGTATGTGAGTGCTGGCGCGCCTGCAGAATTCCAAAAGATGGTCAATCGCGCGAGGCACACGACGTCATGTGACCGGGAATGCTCTACTGACACTTTGGCGCACTGTGCTTACGCTCCCTCGCGTGGCAAGTGAGACAGTGACGTCGTTGAGTTCAGCACTGTCTGGCATTGCCACCGTGCGCGAGAATCCCTGCAAGTGCCCCTGGCCGATGCGCCTTGCCCTCGCGTAAAGTGGTTCACGGATCGCCACCGATCTAACGCAGGACCCCGTGAATCCCGTCCGTGAAAGAGCTGAGCGAGATGGCGTTTCTGTTTCCAGTCTGCATGTAATCTTCTCACAACTCTGCACTACAGGTAGCCTCTGCGTTCCGATGTTTAAGATCTGTCGTTTTCAATGCCATGCAAAAGAGCTTCAAACTTCAAAAAATCTGTCCGACTCTCGCCACTGAGCAGCAAAAGCCGAGTTTTCATCGACCACCCTTCCATTCATCGCTTTCACGGAGAACTCACGGCAGCCTGTGGAGGCCTTGCCCCTTAGCGCATTCACTCCAGACCAGTAGAGTGGGCCACTGACGGACTTTCTACCTGCGCCTTGGGACCTGGAACGGCATTCGAAATCCAATCCGCCACTTTCCTCTACTTTTCTCATCTTGCCGAGCCTTAGTCTACCTCACTTGCGCATGTTCTCTGCGCCTTGTTCCCTCTTTTTGACCAACTTTACTCATCCGTTTATCGTTGGCATAGTTTGGTCTCCTTTCTGTGAATCTCAATCACTTTTTGCTCGGCCATCATGGCTCCCACCACTGCTCCTCGTCGACCTCGAGGACGCCCATCGTTGCAGTCCCTCACCTTGGCTGCAGCAGGGACCGAATCACTCCCAGATTCGTCTGTCAATACACCTTCCGAGAGCCCAGAGGGTTATGCCACACCCGCAACTACGACATCGCCACCAAACGACGAAGACAACACCAAGTCATTTTCTCGCATCGAGGTATGCCTGCCGAGCAGGATATCAAACACGCAGGCACAAGAGCGAGCCTTGAGAGATAGTCCATATGCGTTGCAATCTAGAAGGCGAAGGAGGCCAGCCGAAGTCTTGGATTCAGAAGACGACGGTGAAGACGACGATCCCAGCGCCCAGTTGGCTCGTGAAATTCAACGTCAAGAAGAGGATGAACTGCTCAACGAGCCAGCGGTCCTCATCGGCCGTCGACGAAGCACTCGTGGTTCTGCAACAGCCACTGCCAGACCCACAGCGCGTGCATCAAGGTCGGCACCCCCTCGCAAGAAAGCAAAGGTCGAGATCCCCGATTCTGAGGGCTCCGACCAGGCATCGAATCAGCTTGATGTTGATGCAGAAATAGCGGCTGGGGCCGCGCAAGACTGGTCCAATGATGAACTCTCATCTGTTCCCAGCGACGCTTTCAACTCGGAAGCTTCCTCAGACGAGGAGCCTTTGTCAATGCGCACTTCTCGTGGGAAGGGTAAAGCCCCGGCTGTGCGCAAAGCAGCAAGGAGGACAAACACGCGGACTTCGACAGCTGCTTCCGCCAACCTTTCTCGTGCTGTTTCTCAAGAAGAGCTTGCTCTATGGTCAGATGATGACGAGACAGAGGACGAATACATCGACGCCGATGCCCTCGACGACGAGCTTCCCGGCTTCATTAGTGCCTCTGCACTTAGCGATAGCGACGCACTCAACGAAGAAGCTGATCAAGAGGGTGTCAGACGCGCTGCACGACAACGGCGGTCATACCGAAGACCACAGAACAAGAAGAAGGCCCAAGGTGATCGGGCACGGCTCGAGAAGCAACATCCATTCATCACAACAATGTGGAATGAACTGGAGACCATGCCTGTGCTTAAAGCCGGCAAGGCTGCACAGCCCAAAAATATTTCCCGGCAGCTGAAGCCCTTCCAGCTGGAAGGTCTCGCATGGATGATCGAGATGGAGAAAACCAAGTGGAAGGGTGGTCTTTTGGGCGATGAAATGGGACTCGGCAAGACGATCCAGGCCGTCTCACTCATCATGTCCGACTATCCAGCGAAGCAGCCGTCTCTCGTGCTGGTGCCCCCTGTCGCTCTGATGCAGTGGCAATCAGAAATCAAGTCTTACACGGATGGCACTCTCAAGACATTCGTGTTTCACGGTACGAATCAAAAGACAAAAGGGATCACGGTCAAGGAGCTCAAGAAATACGATGTCATTATGATGTCGTACAACAGTCTTGAGTCCATGTACAGGAAGCAGGAGAAAGGCTTCAAGCGAAAGGCTGGAATCCACCTCGAAGACAGCGTCATCCATGCGATCGACTTTCACCGCATCATACTTGATGAGGCGCACAGTATCAAGACGAGGTCGACCATGACTGCAAAAGCATGTTTCGCTCTCAAGACGCAGTACCGTTGGTGCTTGAGCGGAACACCTTTGCAGAATCGTATTGGAGAGTTCTTCTCTCTCATTCGGTTCCTCAACATTCAGCCGTTCGCGCAGTACCTATGCAAGCAATGCCCTTGCGCGCAGCTTGAATGGGGAATGGATGACGATCATCGGTGCAAGCACTGCAATCATCACGGCATGCAGCACGTTTCTGTCTTCAACCAAGAGCTCTTGAACCCGATTCAAAAGTACGGAAACAGCGGACCCGGAAAGGAAGCGTTCCGCAAGCTGCGTCTGATGACCGACCGAATCATGCTGCGTCGTCTCAAGAAGGACCACACGAACGCAATGGAGCTGCCTGTCAAGGAGATCTTTGTGGATAGGCAGTTCTTTGGTGAAGAGGAGAATGATTTTGCTGGCAGCATCATGTCCGCTGGTCAACGCAAATTCGATACGTATGTGGCGCAGGGTGTGTTGCTCAACAACTATGCCAACATTTTTGGTCTTATCATGCAGATGAGACAAGTTGCCGACCATCCTGATCTCATCTTGAGAAAGAACGCCGAAGGTGGTCAGAATGTGATCGTTTGCTCTATTTGCGACGAGCCGGCGGAGGATACCATTCGCAGTCGTTGCAAGCACGACTTTTGCCGAGCCTGTGTCGCGAGTTATGTGCGGTCCACGGACGAACCTGACTGCCCTCGCTGCCATATTCCCTTGGCAATTGATCTTGAACAGCCGGAAATCGAACAAGACGAGAGCCTTATGAAGAAATCGTCTATTATCAACCGCATCAGGATGGAGAACTGGACCTCTTCCTCCAAGATTGAGCTCCTGGTTCACGAGCTGTACCAGCTTCGCTCCAACAATTCGTCGCACAAGTCCATCATCTTTTCCCAGTTCACCACCATGCTCCAGCTGGTTGAGTGGCGTCTCCGCCGCGCAGGTATCACCACCGTCATGTTGGATGGAACAATGACGCCCGCGCAGCGACAGGCATCCATTGAACACTTCATGACCAATGTCGACACAGAGTGTTTCCTCGTTTCCCTCAAGGCTGGAGGCGTCGCCCTCAACTTGACCGAAGCGTCCAGGGTCTTCATTGTTGATCCGTGAGTGTCCCATCCGGCTGCCTTATTGCTCATCAACGTGTTACTAACATCTCCTAGATGGTGGAACCCCGCTGCTGAATGGCAGTCGGCTGATAGATGTCATCGCATCGGCCAGACGCGTCCTTGCACGATCACGCGTCTTTGTATCGAGGATTCGGTCGAGAGCCGTATGGTTCTCATCCAGGAGAAGAAGGCAAACATGATCCATTCAACTGTCAACAACGATGACAAGGCCATGGAGTCTCTGAGCCCAGAGGACATGCAGTTCCTGTTCAGAGGAACATAGATACGCGACTCTACATTGCTACATACTACAAAAGCTTTTGACAGTTTTGGCGTTTGGGAGGAGGGTTGTGCGTTATATATTGCGAACGGTACTTGCTTTCAAAACACTGAGCGCCACGGATAAGAACTGCTCATGTCATTTTTTTATGTGAAACAGCCATTAGACGTTTCCCTTGTTTTACTTTGGTTTGTTTGCTATTAAGAAAAAGCACATTGCCAGTCTGCCGTCGTCCTCTCATTGTTTCACATTGCGATTGGTTCTCATAAAGTCGGGGTTTGGCAAATGGCTCGCATGCCTCATCATTCATCATCATATGTACATGTACCAATATACGTGCGCTTTCCAACGTTGAACAAGTCGCCTCTTCGGCCTCTTGCTCCTGCGTCTCGTACGCTTTACAGACCAGCCGCAAGCTTGCGGTCCTCCATGGCCCATCTGTTAATCCTCTCCTCGAGAGTCTCCTCTTCCGCCGCAGCAACCTGCACCTTCTTGCCTCCAGAGGCCTTGCTTGTGGAGGCAACCTTGACCTCGGAAATCGACATGACATTCGACTGGGCGCCCATGGTGATGGGCTCGCAGCTCGACACGGGGATAAAGTACTGCAGATGCGCAGGTATATCAAGGCCGAGCGTGCCACCGTTGCAGCGGAGGTTCGCGATGCCCTCGCAGACCTTGATGTTGGCGATCGGGTAGTCGACAGACTGGCTGTCGACGGACAACCAGTACTCGGGGGAGGTGTGACGGTACCCAAAGATCAACGGGGGCAGCCTGGGGACGGGGTCGTTGGAGTGGGTGATGCGGAACTCCTTTCCACCCGAGTTGGTGACGTAGTTGGCAAACTTGTCGTTGCCGACGCGAGGAGAGCCAAAGGAGTAGATGTTGACGGTGAGGCCGTCCGCGCGGAGGAAGACGGCACCAAGAGTCGCGACAGCACCGCCGAGGGAGTGGCCGGTGGTGACAATGCTGTACGTCGGGTTGGCCTTCTTCTGGGCCTTGATGGTGGCGACGGCGCCGCTGGCAATCTCGGCCCAGGCCTGGTCGAAGCCCTTGTGGACCTTGCAGTCCCTTGTGAAGGGGCACGAGTTCCAGAAGAACTTTACGTCGGTGATAAAGTTGTCCAGGTTGTTGGAGCCGCGGACGGAGAGGACGATCTCGCGGCGGGCGTGGTCGGTGGCGACGTAGGCGGAGATGCCGGTGTCGTCGCCGTAGAAGGACTGGACGATGGGGACGGAGGAGAGGTCGTTGCAGACGTTGTCGGAGCAGCCGATGAGGGTTCCGGGGGCGGCGTTGACGTTGCAGTAGGCTGCGCCGGCGTGCTGGACGTAGTGGGTGAACTCGTCCAAGGTCTGCTCGGTGACGCCGACTGCGTGGTCTTGTCAGCTCTGTGATTGATGTGGAGTGCATATGCTGGGACTGTATGGGATTGACTCACCTCTGCGCTCAAGACCACGAGCGTACTCCTTGATATCTCCCAGAGGGCTGGCGAAAGCCAAGTTTCCCAGCAAGAGGGAGAGGAATGCTGCCTTCATGATTGCGGCTTGAGAGAACGATTGACGAGGACACGACAACGAGATCACGACAACAAAGAGGGCTAGATGACCCGAAGAGACGAAGGTACAATCGCAGAGAATGTCTTGCTGATCATCTCAAACTGATTCACTCGCGCTCTTTACAGATATATATACAAATCTATGTCACCCGCCCCGTCGGAATCCTATCCCAGCGCGATCCTCAACCACGCGCTTCTCAACGCCCAGGCCAACCCTAAACAGGAAGTTGACATAGGTTTATGGGCGCCTCCTAAATCCGCCTGCACCAATGGCTGACCCCACGCAGTCTAGTCCTTTACATTTCCTCAGCTCTCGATCCTGAAAGCGGTCAAAGATCGGCCAGGGCGCAACGTCGAGCTCAATCCCTGCCCATTGGACGGACGGACGACTTTGACAGTGAGCACGGGCATTCCTCCTGAAAGGGGAAAGGGAGGGCGGCAATTCTTGCTAGTGTCGTGTGGGGTAGCAGGGGGCGTGGGAAAAGGTTGGGGGAGTTTGGACAGGGGGTTGGTCATGTGGCATTGGTCTGGAAGGAGGGGGGGGGGGGGGGAAATCGTCTGCTTAGAAAGACGGGATAGTTGGTGTGTGTGTCATGACTATTGCTTTTCTGGCGCTTTGAATTTTCACAGGGAAATTTGGCAATCTTGCGGACCGAGGTTTCTATGGACTTGTACGAGGGGACGACGGGCCGTCAGAACGAGATCTAGGGTTGCATAACCCTGTGTTTGGCCCAGGATTCGTACACCTTTGCATGTTCACTCCGCCTAGCGATACGTATGCAGCTGGTTTTCACATTTTTGGCAACTGTCTCTGACGATGTCTTGGGTCTATTCAGGTGATTTTTTGATCCTCTCGCCGCGCTTTTGGTCTTGAATCAGGCGCAATCGGTGATAGGCGTTTAGTCGACTGTACTGGGCTCAAGGGCAGACCCTGGTCCTGGTCTTCATACCCGCTCAAGTATTTTTTTGCAATTCTAAAAGTCGAATCGTTGGGGATGTGTTGCGGTGCAACAGAAGAATATTCTGTTGCACGACTCGCTCATTTTCTGTGCTAATCTCATATCGCAACTAGCCTTGAGGGCTGTGATGATGGCTGAGATGGTCAGTCCGTGAGAGAAATGCACCAAAGCCTTCTTCTTCCTCAGTTGCCTCTCTCGACCAGGTCTGAACTTTTCCCAAGAGTCCTGATCCTGCACAATTCAGGTACACCTCATTGAAGCCTTGGCACTGTTTACCCCGCATGCTGGAATTTTGTGGCTGGCAGAGATTCGACTCAAGGCGGCCGCTCAGGTTCAAGACGTTTCACTATCCGCTGTGGGCTCATTTTCTTGCCGGTACGAATGCCTGATTGGAAAAATGGCTTTCGATAGTTTGCATATACACAGACTTGGTTCGTTTCTTCTAGACACTAAATGACATAGAATGACATCCATTCGTCGTTGAAATTCTACTGATGCAGGCATGTCTGATCGGACTCTTCTCGGAGCCACACTAGGATACCACACTAGGTATCTTGCTCAAAGACTGGATTGCTCGGAGCTCGGCAAGTCTCCAACATGACATGTCTGCAAACATGTGCAAGTGGCCATCCACTTCTGACCTCCCATTCAACGCGATCTAGCAAGTCACAGGCCCTTCACCTCTTTCTTCCTCCGAGGCTTCTAGAGAGATGAAATGTCCTCTCAGCCATCACGACTCGGGCATGTTCTGCCTTTGAAATAGGCCGGAAGCTCGCGATAGCGACTTGCTTCAACTCAGCATGGAAGGCAGTGTCTCCTTAACGGCGTCGCGTTTTCCTGCCCTAGGCTTTATTTCCTCCTTCAGGCGAACTGAACAGCTCTGACCCTCTTTCATGAAATTGTTCACGCGTGGGGGATAGCCTCTACTGCGTGGTGAGGCCATCCAGGCAGGGGACTCAACCTATGGCCATCAAAACAAACCTCAATGGCCATCATCTCGATCCAATAGCAACATCAGGCCATGAGCCTCGAATGTATGGCTGGTCCTTCTCTTTGTCAGAGTCACATAATGCTGAGATGCATACACGTCAGGAATAACATTAATTTTGGACTTGTATAGCTAGGGATCCCGAGAAACACTGTGTGCGGTTCAGGCCCGTCTCTCCGAAAGCGAGCAGAACGAAGGTCAAAGAGGCGCGTCCACAGAAGACACTACAAACGGCATTGAGTTATATTCATGCGCGGCACATACCAGTTCTCTGTGCCGCGAATGACGTCGTGATGCTGGTTGAGCCGTGAGGGAGAAAATAGATCCAGATCCATCGCAGATCTCCATCCGGAGCAAGTCTCCAAAGCCAAGCCTCGCGAACCATAGACCCAGCCCGGCAACGAAAATATCGATATTCATCCCCCCGGCTATATTGCCTAATTGTGATGTGCGCTTTGCTCAGCAGAACCAGAAGAAGCAAATGTAACCTCAAGAGCTGACCCATGCCTTGTCAGTACCACCCAAAACAGGCAGCTGATCGGCCGCATCAGCCTCGCCTATCACTCTATCCACCATTTCGCCGTCGCTCAACGCACCATGCCGGGGGGGTTTCTTCAATTCAGCTCCGATATGCGCCAACTTCCGAGCGTGCGCGTCTGCGGGACATGGGTTGGGAGTGCGTCACCGTTGACGATCGCAGCATGCGCGTGACGAGGAGCTTTAATCGATGTGAACGGCTGCGAATCACAGCTGAAGTGTGCGTTGATATGGATGAGATCGAATGACTGAGAAATAATAATTGAGTCTCCCGCAGTCCTCCATCGCTGTCTTGAGTCTGATAGACCCAGCCACAATCTTCACTTCGGCTTGATTTCGTGCCTCGTCGCAGGCATCCTTTACCATATTGATAGTCTGCTATTGAGGCAAGATGGTCGCTTTTCAACTATCGGGCGGCGTCTGCGCCACGGTGCTATTGGCAGCTGTTGGAGCTCACGCTGCTGTGCCTCTCGAAAGGAGACAGGCAAAGGCTGCTGATAGCTATCAGAGCGAGCCGTATTACCCTGCCCCGTTCGGAGGATGGGTGGACAGCTGGACCGACAGCTATGAAAAGGCAAAAGACCTCGTCGATCAGATGACTCTGGCCGAAAAGACAAACATCACAGCTGGTACCGGTATTTTTATGGGTAAGTGTTTCCCCCCAGTGATGCATCTCCAGGTCGACAATCTTTGCTGACAATCGGAAAGGGTATGTAGCCAATATTCTTCCCAAGCATATATCGCATCTGACTCGACTTTAGACGGTGCAATGGCAACACGGGCTCGGCACTGCGAGTAGGCTTTCCACAACTCTGCTTGAACGATGCCGCGAACGGTGTCCGCCAAGCCGATCATGTCACAGTCTTCCCCGACGGCGTCACGGTGGGCGCCACTTTCGATAAGAAGTTGATGTACGAACGAGCCGTTGCGATCGGAAAGGAAGCCAGAGGTAAGGGAGTCAACGTCTGGCTCGCCCCAGCCGTCGGTCCTATGGGTCGCAAGCCCAAAGGAGGTCGCAACTGGGAGGGTTTTGGTGCAGATCCGGTGCTCCAGGCCGTTGGCGCCCGAGAAACAATCAAGGGGATCCAGGAGCAGGGCGTCATCGCAACGATCAAGCATCTGATCGGCAACGAGCAGGAGATGTACAGAATGTACAACCCTTTCCAGTATGCGTACAGCGCAAACATTGGTCGGTGTTCTGAAGTTGAGCAGTGTTCGGAACTCCATACTGACATAATACAGACGACCGAACGCTTCATGAGTTGTACCTTTGGCCCTTCGCCGAAGGCGTCAAAGCCGGTGTTGGCAGCGTGATGACGGCGTACAACGCCGTCAACGGCACAGCTTGCAGTCAAAACTCATACTTGATCAACGGAATCCTGAAAGATGAGCTGGGCTTCCAAGGCTTCGTCATGACGGACTGGCTCGCTCACATGTCCGGCGTTGCCTCTGCGCTTGCTGGGCTCGACATGGACATGCCCGGAGACACGCAGATTCCGCTCTTCGGCAACTCCTACTGGATGTACGAGCTCACTCGCGCTACCCTCAACGGGTCTGTACCGATGGAGAGGTTGAACGACGCGGCGACTCGCATCGTGGCGACGTGGTATCAGATGGGACAGGACGCGAAAGACTACCCATCGCCCAACTTTGACACCAACACAAACGACCGAGAAGGCCCGCTCTATCCAGCTGCGTGGCCAAGCTCTCCGAAGGGAGTTGTCAATGAGTTTGTGCCCGTCCAGGAAGACCACGATGTCATCGCCCGACAGGTCGCGCAGGACGCCATCACAATGCTCAAGAACGACGACGACGTCCTACCGCTCGCCGAGTCCCAAGGCATCAGAGTCTTTGGCACTGCAGCCCAGACCAACAAGGATGGACCCAACGCGTGCCCTGACCGCAATTGTAACAAGGGCACTCTAGGCCAGGGTTGGGGATCGGGCACCGTCGACTACATGTACCTTGATGATCCCATCTCTGCCATCAAATCACGATCCAAAGACGTCTCCTTCTACAACAGCGACAAGATGCCGAGTAAGCCGGATATCAAAGAGGGTGACGTTGCGATTGTCTTCATCACGTCTGATGCGGGCGAAAACTCCTACACCGTCGAAGGCAATCATGGTGACCGTGACTCGAGTCGTCTTTCTGCCTGGCACGATGGTGACAAACTCGTCAAGGACGTCGCGGACAAGTATGACAACGTCATCGTCGTCGCTCAGACTGTTGGTCCGCTCGTCTTTCAGGAGTGGCACGATTTGCCTTCGCTCAAGGCTATTCTCATCCAACATCTCCCCGGTCAAGAAGCCGGTGAATCGTTGGCCAATGTGCTGTATGGCGACGCATCTCCCTGCGGCCATCTACCATACTCAATTACAAAGAAAGAGAGCGACATGCCTGAGAGCGTCACCAAGCTCATTGACTTTGCACTCGGGTTTCAACCACAAGACACATACTCTGAGGGTCTGTACATCGATTACCGTTGGCTCAACAAAGAAGGTATTACGCCTCGTTACGCCTTCGGTCACGGTCTCAGCTACACCAGCTTCACGTTCTCGAAGGCCAGCATCAAGAAGGGCACCCAGTTGTCAAAGACGCCTCCGGCCCGCGAGCCCAAGCCAGACGTCCTAGACTATGCGCAAGATATCCCAGAATACACCGAGGCTGTCAAGCCGAAATCCTTCAACACCGTGTGGCGATACATCTACTCCTGGCTCTCCGAGTCCGATGCAAAGAAAGCCGTCAGCGCTGCAGACAAGAAATACCCGTACCCTGACGGCTACGACACCAAACAGAAGCCTGGAGCCCGTGCTGGCGGCGGGCAAGGAGGAAACCCGGCGCTCTGGGACAATGCTTACACCGTCTCTGTGACTGTAACCAACGCCGGAAACAAACACTCTGGGAAGGCGTCAGTCCAGGCATACCTGCAGTTCCCTGACGGCGTCTCCTACGACACGCCCATCATCCAGCTTCGCGACTTTGAGAAGACCGCGGAACTTGCGCCAGGCGAGAGCGAGGTCGTGGAACTGAAATTGACTCGCAAAGACTTGAGCGTGTGGGATGTCGTCCTCCAAGATTGGGTCGTTCCGGAAGTGGATGGGGAATATAGGATTTGGATTGGCGAGGCGAGTGACGATCTTGGTATTGTTTGTCATGTGGATGGCCTTGATTGTGAAACCAACGATGACGGGCCTTTGAAGAGATAACCTCCTTGCGTGCTATAGTATATGATTAGCATTGAAAGCCCATACTCATATCGCTAATCTATCTTTTTGTCGCGACTCCCATCAAACCATCGCTTGACTAAACGCTTCGATCGGAAGCTCTATCCCATATCCCTCTCCCTCAATTGATCCAGCTGGCCCCTTTCTGCAATGTGTCACTGAAACCGAGAAACCCAACCACGCGAATCGCTCTGCCAAAACCTTACTCGTGTCATCGTAATCGAAACATAACTTGCATACAGTGTATCTTACGCCCTCACCATATCATACAGGCCTCCAGTTCAAATACACGGGTCACCCACCCTCTAGCAGGTGCCCAGCTTCTTCCTTCCCTTCGCCCTCCTCCTCGCGATAATCTTACGTCCATCTTTCGTCTTCAGCCGGCTCAGGAACCCATGTCTCCTCTTCTGCACCAGTCTCGTGTGTCCGTTCATGGTGTTTCGTGGTCCGCAGCGGATCGCGCCGAGAGCAGGGTTAGATGTGATGGCGGTCTTGGGGACAAGATCGAATGCCGAGGTCGTGGACGTGGTGGGTGTGAAGCTCGCGACGTTGGAACGGATGGCGGCATTTGTAGTTGCGGAGAGCGTCGGACGAAGTGGTGTGAAGGATGTGAAGGTTCTGGTTTCGACGGTTAATTGGATTCGAAAGCGAATGTCTCGAAGGGGCGATACGAACCTGGTGGTCTGAGTGATGGGGGTGGCCATCGGGCGCGCAAGGCGCGTGATCGATCGAGCGATCGTGTTCATGTTGTCTGTTTCGCCTGGTGTTTTCGCGGCGGCGAAAAAGCAGATCAAGGCGCGGCTGTGTTGATTGACGTCGATTGCACTCTGATGAAGCCAAAAATTAAAGATCGCGAAACGAGCTTGCTGCTTTGACTTACGTAAGCTTTGAAGCAAGATGCTGCTTACCCTATACCTACACTCTCCTCCGCTGCTTCTGGAGTTTGATGTCTGTCTCAGCGCACAAAGATGGAACGGCGAAAAAAAATTATAAACGAAGTTAAGAAATAATGATATTAGTGAATAACTCCTCTATGTTGTACAGAAAGAATGCAGCTCTGGTTGCCTTGTCATGATTCAATTCATAAGTTCATGCCAACATGAAACCCGCAAAGCTGGCAAGTAGCCGCTACCAGAATGTGAGCAAAAACTGCACAACAATCACCACCTAATCAGTTTTCACGGGGGCTTAGACAAGCACAATGCTCATCAACGAGAAGACAGGTACGTGCACTTGTCCTAAAGCGATAGCCCACGCCTAACTTTGACAGCACTGAGCACAAGCAAAGTCTTGCTTGTACCATACGAGAAACACCATGTTCCTCGATATCACACATGGATGCAGGATCCTGCAAGTCCCAATATTGCACCTTCGATGATGGGCACGTTTCTGACTCGTCATTTAGGACATCCAAGAAGCCACAGCCTCAGAGCCCATGACCCTAGATGAGGAATATGAAAACCAGCAATCATGGCGAACATCGCATGACAAACTCACTTTCATCGTCTGCGCACCTCTGAATGACTCGGATGCCCAGACGGCAGTAGCTGGAATTGCAGACACCGACGAGAATATGCGCGGGGACATTAATTTCTTCCTCTACCCCTACGAAGGTGAGGAGGCTCGCGGTTCCGAATCGTGGCTCATGGGTGAGATCGACATTATGATCGCAGAAAAGGAACACCGAGGAATGAAGCTAGGACAGAGCGCAGTGCGGGCCTTGCTGGTTTACCTGCACAAGCATATGCCTCAGGTGATCGAGGAGTACCGGCGCAGGGGAGATGAATCGATGAGCCACATGCAGTCTTTGATGGTCAAGTTGAAGGAAAAGAACACGGCAAGCAGGGCACTGTTTGAGAGACTGGGATTTGAACAGATTGGCGAGGTCAACTATTTTGGGGAGGTGATGCTGGTGTTGGAGTTTGAGAAGCTGGAAAGCGCAGCATGGATGACTGAAGCAGAGGCGGACTACCGTGAGATTCCTTATACTAACAAAAGGTAGACTAGATACATGGTGAGGCTGTTGGCATCATTTCACCATTAAGCGCAGATCGCCTTAGCATGCCAGGGTCTTATGCACGTAGTCCTTTCGGCGAAGTGACTCACAGGCCGATTCTCAATTAGACCATTGCATTCACTCGAAACACGAAGAAGAAATCGTCAGCTTCTCACAAGTTCAGCTCACGACGGTAGCATCAACATCATCAACTTGTTCAAAATTGCCTCGATAGCTAGACTCTTTAGATCACCTCAGAACCTCACAATGGCCCCGACAATCCCTGAGCTCATCAAGGACTACGAATATGACCCTACTACGGTCGACCGCGTGGCCCAGCGTCGGATTCAATCCCCCATCACTATTGTGCCGTACTCCCCTTCCTGGCCCACTCTCTACGAAACTCTCGCAACCGCCATCACCAACGCCCTATCGCCTTCCGCGTTCCACTCTATCCAGCACGCCGGCTCAACTTCCGTCCCCAACCTCCCCGCCAAACCCATCATTGACATTGATCTCGTCGTCAACTCCGTCAGTGACGAGGCCTCCTACATTCCAGCGCTTGAAGGTCTCGGCTACCACTTCCTCCTTCGCGAGCCGAGGTGGCACGAGCATCGCTTCCTCTGCATGTACGAGCCGGCAGTCAATCTGCACGTTTTCGGAATAGATGATGTGGTGGAGGTAGAACGGCACGGAATCATGAGGGATTGGCTGAGGAATAATAGTGAGGACCGCGAGAGGTATGCGGAGATCAAGAGGGAGGCGGCGCTGGTGAGTACGGAGAAGGGAGAGAGCATGATGGATTACACCCAGAGAAAAGACGGTGTGATTAGGGAGATTTTGGGAAGAGCGTTTCGGGATCTGGGGTATATCAAGGACGACGAAGAGGATATCAAAGAGGAAGAAGCGAAACCGGATATGTGAGCAGTTTCCCAGTGGGGAGTTACAATTGTTTACACATATCCTACAATATTATTTTTGATACCGCGATCCCTTATTTCTTCCCCTCACCGGCATCGCGAAACTCCTGCTGCGTCATCTCGTCATCCACATCCATACTCGGCGGGAAGAGGGCCTCGTCTGGCTTTGTCTTCTTCGGCCTGCCGCTCGCAGCAAGGTGCTTTGCCGGCAAAACACCATAGTCATTATCCGCCTCTAACGCCGCGTAATCGAGCGTCCTTCTGTCGGTTTTCACACCGAGATCCGTCAAGAGCTCCGCCATCTTGGTGGGCATGATGGGTTGCAGGAGGATGGCGCCAATGCGGAGAGCCTCGCAGGCGTAGAAGACGGTCTGGTCGAGCTTGATGGCATCAGAGACGACGGGTTGGTCGGTGCCTACATTCTTGGTGTTGACGAGCGACCACGGCTCACGGGTGCTCACGAATCGGTTCGCCTAGATGTAGCGTAGTCAGCAAGAAGTCTGGTGAATCAAGATGGGGTATAGTTTACCTCTCTCAACAGTTCAAATGCATGGCTAATGGCCGAGTTTGTATCATACTCATCCATAGCCTGCTGGAACAGACCTCGTGTGTCGTGAAGACGAGGCAGCAGATCACGCAATGCCTCATCCGGCTCGTTACCCGGCGCAATCTTCCCAGCATTATGCGCTGCCACCGCCTGCTGAGCGCCCCAGCGCCCATGGGAAGGCTTCGTCAGACGAACGAATAAGTTTCCGATGTTGTTCTGCAGCTCCTTCTTTACAATGGGAGCAATCAGCTTGTTTCCATAGTCCATGTCTCTGTGAAACTGCCCGTTGCGCATCAGGAAGTATCGCAGTGGGTCAACACCCCAACGTTGCAGGGCAATCTCTGGGCTGACGACGTTGCCAACCGACTTTGACATTTTGCGGCCCGACATGGTCCAGTGGTTATGGCAGAGAATCTTTTGTGGGAGCGGCAGATCGAGTGCCATCAGCAGGGCGGGCCAGTAGACGGCGTGGAAGCGGATAATGTCTTTGCCCACAACGTGCAGATTGGCTGGCCAGATACCCATGTTATCCTTGGGCGAGTGCCACGCAGAGCCGTAGCCCGCCTTTGTAAGGTAGTTGATGAGGGCATCTACCCAAACGTAGATAGTCTGCGATGCATCCTCGGGGTCGCGGATGCCCCAGTTCAGACGGGACGCTGGCCTGGTGATGGACAAGTCCTCCAGCGAGTGCTCGACCCAGTTGCGGACTTCCTCCTGCCTTGATTTGGGCGTGATCCAGTCCGGATTGGCGTCGTAGAAATCGAGCAGCTTCTGCCTGTACTTGGTGAGCGGGAAGAACCACGTCTCTTCCTCCACCCATTCCACCTCGCTACCCGTCTCAACGCTCGCCATGATCTTGCGTCCCGTCTGCGGAACGATGCTGGTTTGAACCAGATCGTCGGGGTAAAAACACTCGTCGCTGACGCTGTACCAGCCCTTGTGTTTCCCCTTGTAGATGCCCCAACCCTCCGGCGCCGCGTTCTTCAAGACCATGTAGAACTGACCGACCGCGTCTTTGTGGTCCTGATCGGTCGTGCGGATAAAAAAGTCGTGGGATATGTCGGCCGCTCCAGCCAGGTCTCGAAACTTTTGCGAATTCTTGTCGCAGAATTCCTTGGTCGGTATCTCCTCCTTCAACGCCGCCCTCTGGATCTTCATACCGTGCTCATCGGTGCCTGTGCATAGATACGTCTCCTTGCCCTTGAGCTGCCACCACCGCTTAAACACATCTGAGACAATCATGGTGTATAGGTGACCGATATGAGGCGCCGCATTGACGTAGAAGATGGGCGTCGTGAGGTACGCAGGCTTGTCGGCGGCCAGCTCCTGGAGCTTGGAGCTCTGTTCGGCGCTGTAACATCGCAGCGTTTGTCGTGTACGGGGTTGGCATTGTTGGCAGATCCAAGGACCCGAGGCCGAGATTTTCAGCTGCTGCTGTCGAAGGCTCCGAAGAGCGGACGAGGCAATTGGCCTCATGGCGACGGCGTACGATGGCGTTTACTGTGTTCGAGGATGGTTTGTATGATGATTCGGCTGTCGCAAGTTGGGGATCTGGCGACTCCACTTGTTTTCCCGTGTCGCTACAAGTCGCTGCAAGATGGTCTCATTCTCAATTAGAGATAATATCTAGCCAAACATGCACAAAGACATGTAACAATGACTGGTGAGCAGGATAAGGTCTATTTGCTCTTGGCTATAGGTTCGTGCTTGGTCCTGGATGACGAAGCCTGTTTCTATCTGCTAGCTTTCCTTATCGCGATAAGGCGCATCGTCATGACCCTCAATTTCGTAGCCATTTCACGACCTTTCTTCAACTGTAAAAAGCAGATTACACCATGCCTCTTCCAGATCTGGACACGGAAGTCAAGGCTTCCAGCGAAGGTCAGTATCCTCCCACGTGCTTTCAAAAAACACGGACATCCCACTCACGATAGGTAGCCGCCGAGAGCTTCGTCAGCCACTACTACCAGGCCATCAACAACAAAAGCGCCCTCCTCCCCTTCTACATCAACTCCTCGACCAAATACTCTATCACCGCTGATATTTCGATCAACGGCGCTGTGATCGCCAAGCCCGAAGAATATCAAGGCCTTGTCGAGGCCCAAGGCGCTAACGTAAAGTACGAAGTCGAGTCCATCGACGCACAGGTCATGAACCCGTCGTTTCAGTTTGGGGCCCCCGAGAACCTTCAGAACGCGGCAAAAATTGAGAAGAACGGAGGACGGATGAGCATCGTGGTGATGACCACGGGCAAAACACAGTTTGGAAAAAGCAAAGATGCGCAGCAGAAGGTATTCAACGAGACGCTGGTGCTGGTGCCCAACTGGGATGCGTTGAAGGGGAATCCGCCTAAGGGGGCGCGGAAATGGCTCATAATGTCGCAGAACTTTCGCTATCTGTAAGAAGACTAAGAGGGAAGATTATGATTCATGAGAGATTATGGGCGTTTATGGCTTTTCTTGGGTTGGGAATACCACCAGATGATCGACTTGCAACACACCTTCATAGAGCTTGTTCAAGGCTCGATCACCACCGTGCCATTCATGTGACCGTGTCGTGATGCCGTCCGCAGCTGCATTGTGAAAACTTCCATTCTTTGTCGCGTCCACTAGAATAACACCTGATTCAGAACGCATCGTGAGACCTTGGGGCGCGAGACACGAAGACAATGCTTAGCGGGGCAACGGAACAATCATAAGCTTCCAACCACCAACCACCCCACCAAATTCCATCTCGTCCTCCAACATCCACGCCTCGCTGCAAGAGCCGCAAACAATGCCTCCCAAGGCCAAGCCAACCAGCGCCGACTCTAAAAGTGAGACTCCCTGCCCTTACAATTCATCTCCTCGATCGATACTGCTTTCCCCGACCATCTCTGCTAACGTCATTCGTGTTCCATCGAATCAGCTACCGATCCTCCTCCGGAAACCCTCGGCGAACAATCCAAACACCGCTATCACCTCACCAACCCAATCGAGAAGAAACGCTCCCAGGTCGGCTTCAACGGCCTCACCTCCGCCGAGAAGAAGACCTACGCCCACACCAACCTCATCCTTCCGGTCTCCCAGTATAAGATTCCCATCTCCAACAAAGCCGAGCGCGACTTCTGGAAGAACGTAACAAAGGAGAGCCTACCGATCCGCCGTCTGCCACGCGAGCGCCACGACTGGGGAACAGACAGGTCCGGCCGCGACCTCGGGACGTACAAGCTCTCCGAGTTTCAGGAGCGGCAGCTAAAGCAGGCCAAACTCTCATCGTTGGAGCTGCTGCATCGTCAGTTTTTGACAAAGAGGAGAATCGCGCGTCAACGAGGGGAAGAGCCAAACGTGTCATCGGAAGATCTAGAGTCCGAAAAGAAGAGAAGGAAAGAAATGGCTACCTTAAAGAAGCAGTTGTATGGCGATGAGATGGGTACTCTGGAGAAGGACCCGGAATGGGATGATGTTGTTCCCATCCCCCAGCACGAGACCGAGGGCGCACTCGCCCAGATTGCCTATCCCGAGGACTATGCTGAGGGTACGACTTTCTAAAATCCCCCCCCCCCAAATATCTAGCCACATTTAGCTAACGACCAAATGATGATCAGCCGTCGCTTACCTCCGCGCCGTAATGGCCGCCGAAGAATACTCGCCCCGCTGCCTGCGACTCACCTCCCACGTCATTTCCATGAATCCAGCCCATTACACTGTCTGGCTCTACCGCTTCAAGATCCTCACCCGTCTCCCCGAAGCCTCCCTCGCCGACGAGCTCGCGTGGCTAAACGACGTCGCCCTCCGCAACCTAAAAAACTACCAGATCTGGCATCACCGTCAGCTTCTCATGGAGCACTACCTGCCCGCCCTCGAGGAGCAGGACTCGGCGGCCGAGAAGCAGGTCGCGCGGGACGAGCTGGTTTTCATCAAGACGATACTGGAGGAAGACACCAAAAACTACCACGTCTGGTCGTACCGGCAATTCCTGGTGGAGCGAATGGGGCTTTTTACGCCGACCGAGCTGGCGGCTACGCAGAGCATGATCGAGGACGATCTGAGAAACAACTCGGCATGGTCCCACCGCTTCTTCCTTGTCTTCTCGGACCCTACGCAGTCGACGCCCAACAGCGCACCAACAGCGCAAGACCCCGCCGTGCCGGACGCCGTTATCGACCGTGAGCTAGGCTACGCAGAGGAGAAGATCCTCCTTGCGCCGCAGAATCAGTCTGCGTGGAACTACTACCGTGGCGTGCTCACAAAGGGCGGTCGCTCTCTCGCGAGCACTGGCGATTTTGCTAAACAGTTTGCCGAGGCCGTGGGAGAGGATGGTGAGAAAGTCACGAGTTCGCACGCTCTCGACTTTTTGGCCGAGATGCACAAGGAGAAGGGCGAGACCAAGGAGGCAGAGGTGTGTTGGAGGCGGCTGGCGGAGAAGTGGGATCCCGTGAGGGAAGGATACTGGAACTTCCAGATCCGCCAGCTCAGTGCATGATCAGCTTTCAGTACCAAGTCAGTACGGCTGGTAAATTCTGTGTCAAGACGTAGCAATGTCAGACTTCCCTCTTCTCTACCACCAGCTAATACTCCTTTTGTGAATTTCAAACTTGAAGTTTTGGACGCCATACAGCATCACGCTTTTGTGCCACTAATATGAGCCCTGGCAGGATTGCAAGTGCAAAGTCCTCCTCCTCGGTCGGTTTGCTCCTATCGCCATCAATGCGATCACCCAACCGAAGCTACCCGGGTCTACCCCCCCGATCACACCTCCCAATTAGCATCGTTCGTCGTAATGGTGCCCTCCATGGCTGACTAGACTTCTATCCCGCGTTCTCGAAGACACCAAGACAAACCAGTGTGGTGAGACTCTGCATCGTGCCTTGCAATTCTGAAAAGGTGTGGTGCCTAGCCGTACATGCGTGTGACAGCGCCCGCATTTGAGTCCAATGCCGGCCGCGCATAAAGACGAATCTCGACCGCAGATTCGAATTCACTGATGCCTACCCAGACAGACAATAATATGCCGCAGAAACGTGTGGCCACACACATGCGAAGTCAGACCTTCATTCAGAAGGTCACGGCGAGCACATGCTGAGGGCTGGCCGAGGACCGAGCATTGTCCCTTGGAATGAGGCGTTTCCGACTAGTACCCTGTGCTCCGATGCATAGATGCCAACTGCTATAGGCATTCAGGGGTAAGATACTACTTTCAGTCAGTGATAGCTCATCCGCAACCCAGTGGTTTGGTGACAGAGGCACAACAGGGCTTGGGGTAAGTAAAAAGTCGTCATACGCCACCATCCAGAGTCCCCATCAGGCAACATTCTCGGTCCGTGATGTGGACGCTTGGGAAGATGTCAGGCACTTTTGATACTTGGAGCGGGACGGAAACTGAATGGGACACCCGTCCATACACTGCACCTAGCTGATGAATGCCAGGCATGGTGCGATAAACCGCGTCGCGGGAAGGGGTAGCTGTAACATAAGAAAATCGGCGAAGGCATGACTTGCATGACTTGCATAGCCAGCCTGATACTTGAGGGTGGATTGTCGAGCTTTTGTGTATCTTTGCCGCGACTGAACTGCATCGAAAAACAAGCCACTTGAGACTTGGGTGGTCTCGTTGGGACCGTTTTGACTGGGCAGGGCGGTTTTCCCCAGATTCTGACCACGCTGCTGCTCCCAAGTTTTGGGACGCAGATGACACCGCCTTACCCCAGAATCGTGACAAAGAGAAACTGTTGCCCAGCTGTATTCCCCAGACTAATTACGTGTTGGAAATTCGAGGCTGTCAGCGCTTGGATACGATCTCGCAGACACGCCGAGAGGTCGCATGCTGCAGGGGACCCCAAAGCTTCGCCGAGGGTCAAGAATCTGTTGTGTGTACAGCCTCCTTGATCCACTTTGTTGTCTGAAAAGCACCTCCCTGACACGAAATGAGCGACTGTCGTTCCGTCGCAACGGCATGACTTGTTGCATCTTACGCACGTCGTGTAAGTCTGCCCTTGTGGCAAATGAGTTGAGTTTCAGGAAAAAGTGTCTGCAGCGCTGACTTAAATCATTGCAGACTCAGCTCTGTAGAAGGAAAAGAGGCGGAAATCAGGGTAGCGCCCACTCTCGGTAGAAAATAGAGGTTTGCGGCCCGCACGCTCCGATTATGCTTCCGGATATCTCCCGGCGTCGATCTCTCGAACAAGAGAACCACGCAGGTGATATACTGCGCCCACAGCAGATTCACAGCAGATTCACAGCAGATTCACAGTAGGTTTAGCTTCACAAGATGGTCTGGTCACAGGGAGACTGTCTCCATAGTCGACATGTCCGATGTGCGCGTCGTGTTGTCGGCATTTATTATTCGATAAGGTTCACGGGCGGGGGGGCCCACCAGGTCTGTCAGGGGGCCGTGCTGACGCGATGCGAGGGGGATCTCGGCAACGATGCTCACTCGCGGAGTGCGCGGCCGCTAAGGCAGCCATGGAAGCGCTATACCAGAAGCTGTCGAGGACCTTTTGGAGGCCAAGAGGCTCTGGGCCGCAGAGCGCCACCATTGCTACGGAACCAGCCCTTGTGGCTCTGGTGATTTTCTCACATGTTCCCCAGCTTTTCTAGCGTGACGAGCGTGTCGATTGCATCGGTCATTGAGGTTGCTCCGATGGCTAGCCTCGAATGCCTTGTTCTGCGAGCGAGGATTGAGTATAGTTGTAAATGTACTCGAAGAGGGCCTAAGTCGCTGCCGTGTGTTTGGGCCACTCTTTCATGTTCGACAAGTGGCGTGCTCGGCGCGTCAGCATGGCTGTTGCGATATTTGTCTGTTGCGCGGGGCCCTCACGATCGAGAATTGTCCACCAGCAGGCGTTATCTGGACGAACCCTGTTCTATCGTCAGCGACGTCCAGGGATGCAAGGAAATCGTCTGATACGCATCTTTGGGTCTTTGCCAAATCGGGTGGCCGTTCTCCGGCGCTATCGTGGTGGGCACATCCCGTAAGGCGGCCAAAGGTTCTGGGTGTTGTTGGCGCAGCCCGGGTGCAGGAGACCCTGGGAAACGTACGCCGAGTTTGGGCAGATGCAGGACGGGTGGCCACTGGCGCTGGCATGCTGCGAGACGGCAAAATTGACGACATGACTGACACGCACTCTCGCGAGTGGACTCCAAGGATGAAGGACCCCAAAAACCAGGTATCCTGCAACGGTGCTTCGAGACTCTTGAACGGCAACAGTGGGCATGGCATGCGGTACTTGGACACAGCCCCAACACAAATGGGGCCAGAATACTTTGGCTGGCAGAAGACCAATTGACCCCGGCCATGTTGGGTATGATCTGCATGAGCATTAGCCATCTAAGAGTCGCCAAAACATCGCAGAGTTCCGGATTGCGCTTGCAATCAAGCTATGGTGTCATCCTTAGCGTCTTATTACGAGGGAGGGACGTTGACGTCGGACTTGGTCGGTTCCACGTGTATTGAAATTGATGCCTCGACTTTTACTGACTCGGCGGTGCGAAGGTAGATTGAGCGTGCAATGATGAACGGCGAGGGGGCAACTTGCTGCAGATTTGTTTGTACCAGGCAACCCGCCTCACGCGTCAATGTGCCTGTCATGAAAAGCCACAGACATTGAGTCGCGCCACACAAAACGCCACAAAGGATAAAGTCGTTTCTGTCGATGGAAGTCTACTCTGATGTTCGAGAAGCGCTCTTTCCCTCTGAAGATGCTCCCTCGCTGTGATTGGTCTCGTATGCATGCGGAAGGTTTGAGGTCCATATCTGCGCTTGGAGAGCCACTTCCACCAATCACAAAGGCGAGGCAAGGCAGCCGCTCACGTAGCCTGGCCAGGTGCCTAGACTAATAAACTAAGGTTTTCGGCAGCAAGAGCAAGGCGAAACTGCATTTTTTTTTACGCTAAGCTGTGAAATTGGGATTCAATGCAACGCTCATGAGATGCTCCTTACAATACAGGACTAGAAAGGAGTCAATATAAACGTATGGTTTATAATGCTGTGTACGCATCAAACGTCTGAGCCAAAGCACTGGGATGCTCGGTCGCCTCAGCCGGATAAGCGAGCGCAGGGCCTTGGGATGCACAAGCGTCGCAGCGCAATTTGCTTTCCTCCGAAAGAAAGTGCACGTCAGGGTAACGGTCTAGAGCAACGGCCTGGCGTATCGCTGCGGGCAGTGACGCAGTTGTCATGGTGAACGTCTTGTCTCGCTCACAGCATGCATGCATGAGTCAACTGCTGGGCCCGCAAAGCAAAGCGTATGGCAGAGTTCCGAGATGTCTACCTGGGCGCCTGTGCAAAGTATGTTCGACATCCGGTTTGAACCACCGAGCCGCGATACAAAAGATCAAGAGGTCCGCGTTTGCTCGCTGGCATAGAAAGTGGGTTCGCAAAAGGACCTTGCTTGGAGGTTTTAGACTGTCCTGCTCCCTCCCCCATGCATCCCATGGCATGGGTGCGTGCTTTGGCAAAGGGGGGGCACGCTAGCCTGGGCGTGTCGTTTCTCCGCAAAACAGTACACCGACACCCCAAAGCCATGCGCAGGATGAACTGCACAGCACGAGCCATGCTCAACTCGCACTCAATAGTCGACGGGCAGCTTTAGCCTCGACTGGAATAAAAGAATGTCCGTACCTGACTGCCGACCGATACGAGGAGCACCATCTCCAAGCCGCATCGTCAGTGACCACGCCAGAGCAGACTTAGCTCCTGTTTCTCTAATTAGCGCAAAACCTTACTGCGATACGTATATATTGCGTCTCTGCTTCTTGCGCTAATCAAGGAACCGAAGAATAAGATTGCCAGGGGTTACTGGAGGCATCATGACGACAAAGCAAAGGGCGGCATACTCCGACAACACTGGCGACTCTGTTGGAGAGACGGGACGAGTCGTCGGGGTGGTCCAAGCGTGATCTTCCCGACGACGCAACCTCGGGATGGCAAATCTGCATGGATGGGCGAGATAAAGTATCTTTTCCGCGTTGATGTGGGAGTGAGTGACATCTCACATGCTCGCGAGAGGCTTACACGTTGTTCGGCAGTATCTCGCAATGTCTCTCTGGCATTTGGGCCGCTCGCCTAACGCAAGAAACAACAAAGAATAATTCCAATACACCCTATAATAGCTATCTACACTACCAATATGAAGCCAGGACCGCAGTCCTCGTTTGTAGGCCTCTGCTTATCTGTGACCCAGCAGCCGATTCGATACCGTTCACCGAGCTTGGCCTGTTGACAGCTTTATTGGAACATAATCAGGCCACGGGCCCAAGATGCTGCCTTATGAGAGCACTCCGATAGAGAGGCCGAATGATAAGGGTTCTGGTCGGCCAGCGTCCACCAAGTGATCTTAATAAAAGACAGTATCGTGGATATATGTGGGCATAGGGGCGTATAATAGGCGTAGGGAGAGAGGGGCGACTTCTGCCACCGCCAGGCTGGGCGCGGTCTTTCTGTCCACTGTACGAGGGACACAAGGGAGTGGGCAGCTTTGATGATGATAGCTTGGGGTAAACTCCGTAGTAAACACAACCAACACGAGGAACGTGAGATGCGGTGAACGGCGCTGCAGATCAAA
The DNA here is from genome assembly GCA_036250105.1 of Parasarocladium wereldwijsianum. Classification (NCBI taxonomy): domain Eukaryota; kingdom Fungi; phylum Ascomycota; class Sordariomycetes; order Hypocreales; family Sarocladiaceae; genus Parasarocladium; species Parasarocladium wereldwijsianum. The sequence goes on along the minus strand of JAXOUE010000097.1, from coordinate 402 downwards.
TCCCCATATTCAGTCATGCAGTTTTGATGGCTTGAACGTGGAAGCCATCATGTGGACCAGGCAGGACCAAAACATACCTGCTTCTTCGAGGTCTCATGTCGTCGTGCGGGCATCTTTAGATCAGATGCAGCAGCTGCGACAATGACATCTTACACTGCATTTCCTCATGAGGAACCACCAGCATAACACAGACCCCGTGAATGAGATGAAAGGCACGCTCATCACGACAGACAGAAAGGGTCCCAGCCAGGGATAATGAAGGACCGAGGCTTTGCGGACTGTGGCTGGTGCTTGCATGGGGCGCTCACGTCCCCCCAGAGCCCAATCCCAGGCGCGTACCCTTCTTACGAGTACTTGTCTTGTCCTCAGGCACACCCCTAATGAAGCCCACAATTCTCATCT